>WELB01000231.1:85390-121752 GCA_009602725.1 Spirogloea muscicola
GCTGCAGCGAGACGGCCAGGCGCATGCGATACAATTGCGCCAGCGACCCTGCTGCAGGGAAGTCTACAGGCTCCCCATGGAAGCGACGGGCGATGGTGTGGCGGGCGAGCTGGGTGAGCAGCTCGAGCCACCGAGCGCCCAGCGCCCCATGGGTGTCTATGGCCAACGGGAAGAACTTGTCTGCCGGCGGATGGTCAGCGTATTTGAGCTCCTTGGCGCGAGCGGCGCCGGCGACCGCATACCCAGCCTTGGTGGCACACTGGGCTGGGTGGGAGCGGTCGAAGGCGTCGGTGGTCACCACGTCCAGAAGAAGACGTGGCCCGCCGGCCTGTGGGGTGGCCACCAGGTCTACGCGCCGGGCGTGGAGACCGTCGGCCCTGTCCTGGAGCGGCATGACGCCGGAGTGCTCGCGCGGAGACATCAGAGGTGAAGCTCGTCCCAAAGGGGCGGGGGCTGTGTCAAGCCAGCCCAGAAAAAGTGAACAAGGTCCAGAGGGCAGAAGGCGCCAAAAGCACACAGCACAAGAGACTACAGCGAATTGGGAGCTTAGTAGCCCCGAGTCAGCAGCCGCAAGTCGGAGTAACTTGCAGCTGGAAGACAAGGGCACCCCGACGAGACCCAGAAGTGGCAGCCACAGCGCGGCCTGCTCGCAAGTGCACTGCATGAGCCTGGGACCGTTGGAAGAAGTGGCTCTCCCAATGGGGGCAAGGGCTGTGAAAGCCAGCCCGAAAAGAATTGACAAAGGTTCGAAGGGGCCAAATGACGGAGGGGCCTAAAACGCTTAGCAGCTACGAAGGGGCCTGAAGATGCTATATCAGATCGGGGGGAGGATGGACCACTCAGTAGTTACGAGTGAGGAGCCTCAAATCCGACAGACTAGCTGCCGGAAAATTATCCCCCTGAGCCCCGAAAGCAGTTGGAAGGATGACTTACACAGGGATGACGATGAAGCAGCAGAAAGGGCACGGCCAGCACACATCACGCAGCACACTTCACAGCCATTGCCCCCATTTAGGAAGTCTTTCGGGGAGAAGCTTCTATGTCATTTTGGGCTGGCCTCGCAAGGCCATTGCGCCCATTGGAAGCGCTTCTTGCTCAGTAATGTCTTTCAGCGCTTTTTGGCCCCTTCGGAACTTGTCGGGCTGGCTGTTCACAGCCCTCGGCCCCTGTGGGAGAGCCCACTTTCTTTTGGCCACATCGGACCTTGTCAATTCTTTCGGGCTGGCTTTTTATAGCCCGTGGCACCTTTGAGAGAGCAGCTTTCTTGTCAGGGGCAACTCTGAAGGCAAGAGTCAACGAGCCCACACAATGCAGGACATGGTACTCAGACGGATCCTGTAGCTTATTGGAAAGCTACTCAGTCAACAAGTATTCAGCCGCCGCCTTATGTAGCGCATAGAGCCTTAGCACTTCGGGCTGCTGCAATCGGCAGTGCGCCCCTTGCCCTCTATTGTGACAACTATGCAGCTCCCTTCTATAAAGATATTCGTTCTTCTCCCACTTGAACAGGCCTTTATGTATCGCATGTCCATTTTTGAAAATTCGGCAACTCATCTAGGCTGGCCCTTTACAGCCTCAGCCAGAAGATCGGCATCAAGCTGGCTATTACAGCCACCGCACTCCATGTCGTCATTGCGGTCTAGCAGTGGAAAGAATGAGAGGGATATAAAGTAGCTCAATCAAAGAATGAAGGGGTATCTAAGGTACGTGGTGCTGGTTTGGCAGCATGCAATATGTTACATACGAAAGGATGGTCGAGTCAAAAAGCAGCTCGCACTGCGCTAAAGTGAGTAGATTTGCTGTGTATCAGAAATTGTCATGGATCTCCTCCAACACGGCGCTGGTCTTGCGCAACAACGACTTGACGGTCAAGTGATTGCTGCCCCGTGGACACTCGTGCAGCTTACAGGCCCTCAGCTTTTTGAGGCCAGCCTGCACAAGTGCTATGGCCTCCTGCACAGCCTCGCCCCCATCTGGAGTGTTCTCCTTCTCGACTTTATGTCTTACTTCGCTGGCGGGCTCCCTTCGTGGCAGGAGCGTGCTCTGTTGGAGCTGTCTTGGCCTTTGTTGTGGCCGCGAGGACTGCCTCGAAAGTGTTACCTGATTGTTCAGCAAGTTGGACAGCTCCTCTGCTTCATTTCGAAGAAGAACCACTTCTGCATTGCTGCTGGTGTCGTAGGTCTCTGTACAATCAGTGACATCAAGGATCAAGTCACAACTGCCGATTGTTGACCAAGATAAATGCTGAGACGCATGGCTGTTGGACCAATGGTAATCCTAGTCATATGGATGCAGGGTTTAAGCATGTTCTGATAAAGCAGATCCAGCATAGCCTCTCAAGAACAATGTAGGGCTTGCTGCAGCAAGCGTGCCTGAATAGCACAAGTACAAATCAGCCTCAAACAGTATCTTAAGCTTGCTGCAAGCACATCACCGCACGTGGTACCTGTTGCTGTCTTGTGAATCAGCTGCTTGCAAGCACCAGTGAAGACATCTTCCTCATTTTCCAGGTCTTCAGCAGTGACTCGGTGCAGGTGACAGGCCGTTGCCCCATTGGGAACCAACTGTTGGGGATCTGCAATTGCGGAGCTCTCTACATACCTACAGAAGGATCCAAGACCTGCCCAAGAATACCAGCTTGAGGTCATATCATGGCTGGCAGCCCGCTTCTTTCTTGCTGCTAAGTTCACATCTCAAAGTCACAAGAGCCTTGACGTGTCTTCTGAAGAGCCTGACCAGCCTACTATTGGTGTACCTTGACAAGGGTGAGTACTTGATAAGACAGACCACCACAAGCAACAGATGACACCTCACAGGCACTCACTCATGAAAGCAAAAGCCCAGTGTGGATGCTGCAGAAGGCTGTGGCAGAGGCCCTGGGCAAGGCCTTCTTTGATTCTCAGAGCCCCACTGCCAAGACTTGGCAGGAGTTCTGCAATTGCTGCATAGAGCTCTGCTGGTAGCCTCTCACGCTCTGCCTGGATCAGCATCAAAGGGTTTTCAGGTCCTTAAAATTGCAACAAGTTGAGCACTTCCAGCAGGACATGAAAAGCACCTCCAGTATGTGGCCCTAGTAAGCGAGCTGCTGATGAGCAGACACCATTGTAATGCCAGAGGCAGCAAGAAATGAGCTTGTAAGCTGTAAGAATGGGCGAAGGGGTGTACCCTGACAGAAGCCAGAACTGATGAGACTGCACTTGACGTGACATACTCAGGGACGTGCCTATTTGAGCAGGGGCTTACATTAGTCATGTCATGAGATGCGTAAATACTTGTAACTGAGATGGCCTCTTTGCTGAACATTGCTTACATACAAATCCAAGCACAGTAGCAGAAGTGTAAGAAGGGGATTAAGCTGACTACCTCATGATGAGCAAGGAAAGTGGGAGGAGTGACGCGCGCAAGTTGCGATGTTGCACACTGAAAAGGGCGACGCTTTCAGCAAGCCGGGCAGCAGCGTCCAGGTCATTACCACTTATATTCCGTTGGGCACAGTCTCTGTAGGCAAATATTGGCAAGGAGCACACAAATCGATTTCTGCATTCAATGACTGTTTGCAGATTTGCAGCACTTTTGGTGAACCAGAAGTTATCTATTGGCAGTTGGCAGGTCTGCTAAGTCACAGAAGTGGCTCCAAAGAAGGTGTACAGTAAGTCTTCATGGGTAACCTCTCTTGTTCTTGTGAAGAACGAGACTCACCGGTGCTGCAGCAATGAATGTATCACAACAAGGCCATGACGCAGGGCAGCTATGTCCTCATCACACAACCTGCCAGGCTGAAACCTCTCAGCTGACATGCTCGTACAGACGCGTAACAGCTGGGAGAGGGCATCTGCTTTGGTCTCTTCCTGTTGGATCCCACAGGGAAAAAGCAAATGTCATCAGTGGCAACCTCACTAAATAATAGAGTAGTGATGGTATGAGATTGAACATCCCAGCAGCACATGAAAGGTGGCAGCAGAGTTGCACTGGCTTCTGGCATAGCTTGAGATGACCTGCAGCATGTTGATAGGAAAACCCTGCTCCAGCAAAAGTGCTGCAGGAGCCAGCGAAGTGGTAAGGAGCTCACAAGCCGAACCAAAGAGGGCATGATACACATGGTCGGCAAGGTAAGATGGTGCAGTGCTCAGCAGGCTGGAGATCAGCCTAGCGAGCTGCAAGGCAGCTGCTTTCTGCCGAGAGTAATCACGGCTAGTGCCTGCAGATGCGGCCACAAGATTCTGGAGGAAGGACAGCAGCACAGACACGTAGCCCTTGGCTGCCCTTTGCTCACAGCAGCCAAGTAAGACTGGGTACAGATCGCTAGCAAGCTGCGCTCTTGCTGGATGGGGATGCACCGCAGACGTGAATAGGAAGGACTCGAGCAGCCTCCAGCCTCGGCTAACAACCATGGCATCGTTCTCGCTGTTCTTCCTGCAGCCAAGGACTGCCATGAAGGCTGACAGGCCTTGAACGAGACACATGTACACGAGCTGGTTGTCCACATCATTCTCGCCCTTGGTTCGCCCAAGAAGTATCCAGGGGCTGCTCTGGACAGCCAGTAAGCTGTCATGGGCGTCAGGACCTGCCAGCTCCTTGGCCAACCAGGTGAGTCGGTCGCTGAGTGCCAAGAGAGTGTCGCCCGCAAATGCTGCTGATCCCTCGAGGATGGCCGAGATGACCACGATTCTGGAGGCATGCAGCACTGGTCGCTGTTTTATTGTACTAAGACCAAAGCTGCCGTTGTTGCCTGCAGCGTCACTGTCCTGAGGTTTTGGACCTGCCCTGCAGATGCCGTCCATGATGGTCTGCTTTCCGCTACTGCTGACTTGCGGTGCTGCCATGAGGCTGTGCAGAAGGCGGTAGAGGGTAGTTGTGACCAATTCTGCGAGCACAGTTGTGGCGTGCACCGGGAGTGACTGGGAGCAGCCCCCATTATGCAGGAGCAGTGCGGCGAGCTCAACTGCCAAGGCCGCCAAGGCCTCTCCGCAATGGGCTGCCGCACTCTGGTGAAAGACAAGGCTGATCCTTACAACATTTAGGAGGTAGAAGCGGCTTGGTGTGAACAGCCTGCGAAAATCGGCCTCCTCCGAAATACTGCCAGAGTGTGCCTGCGAGAGCGCGTTCCTCAATGACTGGACTAGCAGCCCGACCAAGCTCTGGATGACCTTGGCGCCGTCCACCACCTCGTCAATCTCCTCTCTGGCAGGCCGCCACTGGATAATGGTGACAATGGCCTTCCAAGAATCACTCAAGATTGCTCCGGCATGCCCCTTGTTTCCTGCAAGGCAGCCCAAAGCCACCAGCGCCTCGACACAGGCCTTGACCAAGCAGTGCCGCCAGCGTCCGTCTCGATCTTGAGCATCGCCTGCAGAGATCGCCGGCTGTTTGTCAATGGCAGCCTATTCAATATTTGCTGGTCTTTCATTCACGCAAAGGATATAACTCAGCAATGATCCAACAAGTTCAGATACTGCAGCAGCCTATTCTCTATCTGCTGGTGTCTCACTTACGCAAAGAATATGTCTTAGCATTTATCCAGCACGGATGCAGATACCGCAGAGACATAGGTCTAGACTTCTTTAACGGCGACGGATGTCCACCAAGAGCAGCAGAGCCAAGCTGACAAGCTGGCAGAAGGACTCACCAGCTGGTCCTCGCTCAGGGTCAACGTCATTAATTGCATCGTTTTGCCAGATATTCACGACAATATCGGCCGCTTTTGACAGCAGATCTTGCGCAGCCTTGAAGACGGCATGCTGATCTTGGTGCTGAGACTCCTACATGGCCACCGAGCAAGCGTTGGGGCGTAAGGCAGCACTGCTGTGCCCCGCAGCTCGCAAGGAGCACGACATTGACTCGAGCACGACCATCCAACTTTGCTGCGCAAACGGTCGCACAACTTCAGGTCTCGCATCTATGGAGGTGCGCGCGAAGACCGCAACCTTGCGTTGCCAGCAGAGACGAGCTCGATTGAGCACGACCCGTGCACACCTGCTGTGACGCGTAGACAGAGCCGACCAGGTGGAAGGCGTGGACCAGCTGGTCGAGCAGCCGCCGGCAAGGCCGCAGGTCCGGCAGCTGCAGGAGCTCTGCCAGGGCGTCCTGGAGCTGCTGAGTGAGGGCCATGGCTGCCACAAGAGCGGTGCCAGGGCCCTACGAGCCGCGGCGGCCGCCGCGGCTCGCACTCAGGCGCCGCTGGCGCCTCCGCGGCTGCGACGGCGGNGCGCGGAGGTGGGGCTGGAGCGGCGCCAGGAGGAGGAGGTCGGGGGTTCGAATCTTCGGCTTGGCGCCAACCCAGCCCGCGCTCCCGTGGCTCCGAACGTCCTCCGGCCTGCCCAGAGCTCACCGCGGCCCCCGGCGGCGGCGGCGGCGGCGGCGGCGGCGGCGGCTGCTGGCTGTGCCTGCGAGACGACAGCCCCAGGCCTCTCTCCATGCCCGCGCCCTCGCCCTCCGCCTTCGCACTCCGCCGTCCCACTCCGTGGCTCCTCCGCACGCTTCGCCTCGCCTTTGCGGCGCACGGCGGCGGCCTGCGCTGCCCTCCTCTGCGCCTACACGCTTGCGCAGCCGCCGCCACCGCCGCCCGTGCTCTCTGCCCTCGGCGGGGGCTTCTGCGCCCTGCCGTCCAGGCCAGAGCGGGCCAGGTCGGCTGCGCCCGCACGTCTCCACCTCACGCGCTCTCCCTGGGCACTAACGGCTTCGAAGCGGACCGTGCAGTTTGTTCTCATCGCAGCACCTATGGGAATCCGACTCTGGTCGCCCGCTGCGCTGCTCCTCATGCTCCTGCCGAAGCAGAGGTGCTTGTTGGAAGTCGGCACAGGCACTGCCCCTCTCTTGCTTGGCCCATTCAGGCATGCTGTAGGCCTGCGAGACCGTGGCTCTCTCGATCTTTTCCGACGTGAGTGGCCTGACAGGAATTTTAGTGTTGCTTCTTCCTCCCAGAGCGACAGGTGAGGCAGCCAGTGTGTGTCTGCTCGGCATAAATTCCGTCAGCAATATACATGCAGAAGAATGTCAACCGATGATGTGGCAATGAAGACGGCCTTGCCCTCCATAGTCCTTTATCGCCAACAGGTGCAGCTGCAGTTGCCACCACCACTGGTGCTCAGTCGTTGCAATTGGAATGTGGATCTGACAGACACACCAGGATCCATAACACTATTAGTGCAGCACAATGCATGACTTTGAGGTAAGGTCAGAAATAGGTTATCGGAGATGAGCCACAATTTAACCTTAGGACATGGACTCACCTCCAACGATGAAGGTTGCCCTAGCTTCAGTGCCAGCTGCACAAGAGCTCCCTTGGAAATCGGAGCAGACCTGGACATATAGATCGGCAAACCTCATTCAGGCTACATTGAGCTCAGGAACTTAACTTGTGGATCACGAATGATGGCGAGCCTGCCTGGCGGGTCCTTCTTGTGGACACGGGCAGCGACCTGGCCCCAGGTATTGACCAACCTCCAAGATGGACGCAGCTTGCACAAAATGGGCATCACTGAACCAGCCACAAGCGAGCAATACATGCTCGAGAGAATCCTGACCTGCACATCTCCAGAGCTTACTATTTCAGTGCCTCCCTGGCTCTTTGCATTCTGCTGATTGCGGTAGCCCTTCAACCATCTGCCAGTTCGTTCATCCAACAAAGAGCTGGATCAGAGGCACATACATCCACATTCTCACTTGATATATTCCTGCTTCTCGCCCAGTCAAACCTCTGCATTTCTTTGGGCTGGCCTCTCACAGCCACTGCCTTAAATTGGAAGAGCTGTTTCTTATAGAAAGGCCTTCCTTTAAGCCTCTCGGTAGAATGACTACTTCGTAACCTACAGTGAAGGAAGAAACGTACAGAAATAACGGACAAGGTCTTTAGGGGCCCGGAAGGCGGATGAAGAGATATAGCGCTTTCAGCTAAGGCAATGGCTGTGAGAGGCCAGCCCAAAGGGAGTGGCTCTTCTAAAAGGAACAGCTCTTCCAATTTAAGGCAAGGGCCGTGAGAGGCCAGCCCAGAAAGAGTGAAATAGGTCCTCAAAGGGCCGAAAGGCGCCAAAAGCACACAGCTATGCAAGAGACTACAGCACATGGTTTTAATTACCCCGAGTCAGCAGCCGCAAGTCGGAGTAAGTTGCAGCTGGAAAAGAGGCACTCCGACGAGACCCAGAAGCAGCAACCATGGTACGGCCTGCCCGCAAGTGCACTGCGTGAGCCTGGGACCGTTGGAAGATATGGAGAGCCGCATACAGAACACCTGCTTAAGCGACCCGGCGACATTGAAGCCGGGCAGCTCACCCTGCTGTCCCTGCCAATGTTCGATGGCCTACCGTGCAAGCCGCTGCAGAGAGAAGGCGCCCGCGGTGCGCATGAAATGAAAGCGAGGCCAATTCAAGCCAATACATTGTTCAGGCACAAAATGCAGAAAGTGCAAAGAATGTAATGCAAAGAATGTAGCTACATGAAAGCCCTATACTAGGAGGGCCGGAGGTGCGACAGAGAGGGGGGAGCCGTGCTGACGGGGGCCATGTCGACTCGACCTGTACCGCTTCTGGAGCTGCTAGAGGAGTGGAGGAAGCAGCAGTGGCAGGAGGGATGGCAGGTGGAGGAAGGAGGGCCGGAGGCGCCACAGAGCGGGGGGAGTCGTGCTGACGGGGGCCATGTCGACTCGACCTGCACCGTTTCTGGAGCCTTGTCCATTCCTTTGGGCTGGCCTCTCACAGCCACCAGTCAATTTGGATGCGCTGCTTCTATTCTGGAGCTGCTAGAGGAGTGGGAGGCAGCAGCAGTGGCAAGTGGGATGGCGGGTGGGGAAAGGAGGGCCGGAGGTGCCACAGGGCGGGGGGACGGGGGCCATGTCGACTCGACCTGCACCGCTTTCGGAGCTGCTGGAGGAATGGGGGCCAGCAGCAGTGGCAAGTGGGATAGCGGGTGGGGGGGACGCGGCTGCTGATACTAAAAGAGCGGCTGTAAGAGGCCAGCCAGATGCATACAGGTGTTCTTGACGAAAGGGAGGGGGGGTAGCACTTCCAGATTGACTGGTGGCTGTGAGAGACCAGCCCAAAAGAATGGACAAGGCCTGAAAGGGCCCGGATGGCACAAGAAACAAGATACTAAGCGCTAATACGTCAGAAAGGAGAAGGGCTCGCCCATTGAGGATAGGAGACTCTCAGAAAGGAGACTCTCAGAAACCTCTAGTCAGCAAGTGCAGCAGGGGAGTGGAGGGCCGGAGGTGCCACAGAGCGGGGAGCCGTGCTGACGGGGGCCATGTCGACTCGACCTGCTCCGCTTCTCAGGTGCTAGCACTAGCACATGCGGAATCAAGCAGCTACGACCACTCAGTCACCCCTGAAAGGCGGGCCGGAGGTGCTGCAGCGTTGAAGTCGGGCCAGAGTCCAGCCATTGACTGCCGACTGCCCCGTGCACGTCTATCGCCAGCGCCCCAGAAGGGGGCGACGTAAGCCGAAGGAATCTGTACAGGCCCAAAGGGCGGGCAATTTCGTCGGCAGCACGCGGAAAGTGCCACGCAGGAAAGGGAAGGCGCGGCCAGATTGACTGCGGAAGGTCCAGCCGTTGACTGCCGACTGCCCCGTGCACGTCTGTCGCCAGCCCCCCAGAAGGGGGCGACGTAAGGGTTGGGTTACACCGGGGCGGTCGGCCGCGCCGAGGGGTACGTGTCGCGCGTTGTATGGAATGACCGCCGCCGGTGTAACGCGCGCCCTGGTCTTGGCGCGCGCCACGGAGGCGCCACATCGGACGCTGACCAGGACGCCTTTTGCCCCCCGTTAAGGAGGAAACGGCGCCGTGTGCCACGCTGGCGGCCGGAATTGTTGTGAATATGGGGTTAACCATTAGGTTAACGGGTAGACTTGGCTGATGGAAAGCCATTGTGCTAACCTACCCAGTAGACTACAGCAGCTACCCGGTCGTTGCTTAGAGCAGCGAGGAGCCGCCACATGGCGGCACCACAGCTCCTGACACCGGTCAGAGTAGGTCAAGGGTTGACTCCCGCCCAGACCATGCGGGCGTCGTCCATTGTTGACCAGACCTTAGGTGACCCGGTGCCCGACACGCTTTGGCTGCGGGCCCCGACACTCACCCATATAAGGCGGGCACTTGCCGCCACCCAGCTCAGTCGAGCCTGGGCCTTCATCACACCCTTGTGCTCCGCTCCCATCCTGCCTTGCTCCCTGCCACAGCTCCCTCCAGCAAGCCCAGCCGCTGCCCAGTCCGCCAGCCATCGCTTAACCGTCCCTCTCAGCTTCCGCACAAGCCATTAGCAGTAATGGCTACCCCTGATTTACAACAGGAATCCTGACCACCTCCCGAGGTGGTCTGGATTCCGGCCACCCCCCCCCCCTCGAGCCCCAGGGAGGCTGCCCTGCCTGCCNTCCTCGGCAGGCCAGGGGGAGCTTGACCAGCCTCCCCTCCGGACCCGCCATTCTCCTCCCCTTCCCCGTCTCCTGATCAGGAGCGAGGTCGCGCGCCCTCCCGCCCCCTCCCGGCAGCTCTGGCCTGCAGCGCTGTCATAGCGGCAGCCTGATTGCCAAGGCCGCGCAGTCCTGGGACAGCCGCAATCGGCGGGGCAGCTGCAGCCGGTGGCTGCCATGGCAGCAGCTGATGACATGCCGGGCGCAGCCTGCGACAAGGGCAACAGTGCCTCGCCGATGCCAGCGCCACCAACGCCAACAGTGCCAGCCGGCGGGCGCACTCCGGCACGCGGGGGCATGGAGCCTTTGCGCACCATCATCCGGATCAACACCCGGATTCACGATCGGGATGTGTGAGCGGTCAACTGCGCCGATGACGTACGGGATGCCTGCGATCTCCCGGAACTCGGCGGCCATGCTGTCCACCCCCCTGGCGTCGGCCACTTGACAAGCTCCAGCAGCAGGAAGTCCTTGATAGCGATCGGCACCTGTGTGAAAAAGAAGAAGAAAGGGCTCGCCCATTGAGGATAGGGGCTGGAAAAGCCAGCCCAAAAAAGATTGAACGGCGTACGGGAAGGGGGCCAGGGGAAGCTCTATAAGACAAACAAGCACAAGAAGATAGAAAGCAGCTACGAAGAACTCAGTAAGTCCTGCTACATATTAGCAGCCTCAGGTCAGCACCTGTGTGACGATGATGCTAGCCGTGCACGCGGCTATTCCGAGGAGATCGGCTGTGGCCCTGAGTGGACATCCAGTTGCCAGGCGGTGCAGCGTGGCCGCAATCCTTGCTTCCACCGGCACAGCTGGTCTGTAGTTAGTGTCCCGCTTCTCGATCGCGCCGCGGAGAGCGACGACCAGCTTGTCAAAGACTTTTCGCGACACTCTCAAGCGCTTGCGGAATTGCTCTTCGGTGAAGTCCGTCTGCAGCTGACGGAGCCAGCCGGTCGGCTGGGTGGAGCTCCACAGGAGGCGCGGAGCTCTCTCCACCTCCCCGTGCAGCATCACGCGCGCGCGCGTGGCCACGACAGCCATGTTCTCCATCCGCTGCAAGAGCTGCAGCAGATATGCCTCTGCCGGCGCCTCCGCCTCCGCCTCCGCCTCCGCCTCCGCCTCGCACAGCTGCCGGCGAGCCAGGACGATCATCATGATGCAGCAGATCGGCCTCGGCTCGGGCTCCATGCCTGCAGGCCTGGCCGGCTGCGGGAGGGGGAAGCGTGCGCCTGCGGGTGCGCTCGACCAGGCTGCTGAAGGCGGCGCTGCTGCTGAGGTTGAGAAGATAGGCGCTCTTAGGAGAGGGCGGCGGCTGGGAGAGGCCAGCTGGGGTTTGGAGCTGCTGCCCTAGCGCGTCGGGCAGCCAGTCCGACCTGGCGGGGCGATTCTGCACGTGCAGGCGGCCTCGGCCTCCGTGGCAGCGGCCACCCCCTTGACCCGGGCGGTCAGCACGTGTTTGGCCGACCGCCCCGGTGTAACCCGGCCCTAAGCCGAAGAAGTGGCACTCCCAATGGGGGCAAGGGCTGCGAAAAGCCAGCCCAAAAAGAATTCACAAAGGTTCAGAGGGACCAAAAAGCCGAAGGAGTAACACAGCCCAAAGGGCGGGCAACTGCGTCGTTAGCACGCGGAAAGTGCAGCAGGACAGAGGAAGACCTCTCTTGCCGCAGTGGGCTTTAGGGTGTGGTTGGCCAGCCCAGGGGGGCAAGGGGCACGGGTGGATGCGCCCGGGCGGGAAGGCGCCTGCCCGGGCTTCTGCCGCCCCCCGCCCCCGCCACTTGGCCAGCGCTGGAGTGGCTCGCCCATACAGGATTTGAGGATGCACTACGTCAGAGGACACCGACCCGCCCAAACCCACCCGCGCTGCTTCCCGCCCTCGCTGCGCGCGGCCCGGCCAGCCCCGCCGCTTCGAGCCCCAGCCTCCGTCTGCCGGAACGTCCAATGGCCGCTCCACAGCAGCCCCTGCAGGCAGTGGCTGCCGCCCGCGTGCCCCTGCCGCTCGCCTTCCTTGTGCTCCTTCTCCATGGGGCTCTGGCAGCAGGTTGCTATCCGCCCCTTCCTGTCGAGCATCACGGTGCAGCGCCACTTCTCTCTGCGGCCCGCCGCCTGCCTACTTCCCTGTGGCTCTCTGGCTTGATGATACATTGTCTAGGCTTGGGACGGCAGTCGGCAATGTGAATGTACCACATGCTCGCCTTCTGAGCTGGCCCGGTGTGCTTGTCTATTCCAGGCCCTGCAGACGCCGGGCCAAATGCAGAAGCGAAGCCATCCACATTGAAGTAAGAAGGTGTCCTCAGCTTTTTGCCTGCCTGCTTTCGCACAGCACGCTGCCGGCCCTGGTGCTGATCGTTCTCGGCATCAGACTAGCCCCAGACTCTGTAAAGCTGGAGCTGACAATAGACCTTAAGAGCAGGGCCGATGTTTCAATCTACCCGTGACATGTACTCCGCAGGTTGAGCCTGACTCACATTGACGCACCTCATTCGCCTATTCGGAGAGAGTGGCCCAGCAAAGAGGACGCATTCAGGTTCCAGCACCACAGCGACAAGGTCAGTGTTTATAACTAGCTTGCAAAAACCATTGCTGTCTATTCACATCAGCGTACATGTGATTTGGCATCATTGTTTGCCTGCAGCCCAAGCTGATAGATATCAAGCCTAGCAATGCTGGACATGAGTGACCTCTCTGTGATGATCAATGACAAATGACACTGTAGTATCAGCTGCTCCTTCTGTGAGAGCATTTGAGTTGGCTGCTTATGCAGTTGACCATTTTCATTGTCGTGGGCTTTGTTGCCATGCATATTGCATCACAATTGAATGCAGTGACTGGACCCTTGGCTTACTTAAGCTACTGCGAGTTCTGCAGGCAAGATCGGAGAGATTGTACCACCAGATCACAGGCAAAAAGCCAAGAAGACATCCGGGAAAGAGTACGCAGACATTGAAGAAGCCAAAGCTTGTGCCAGGGGGGCACGGCACGACATCCACGGCATCATCCCATGAGGCAGCGGCTGCGCTGGCAACTCAAGTTAGCTATCAAGCTTACAATACAACTGTCCACTCAGGATACAGTGTTGGATTTGGGAGTTACTTCGCAGACTTCGGCCTTGGCGACCCAGCCCAACCACAGATCCTTACTGCAAACACTGGCAGCGACTTACTGTGGACTCAGGTCCAATCAGCACATTGACATTGCAGCAGGCTTCAGTACTCATCCATACAGCATTGCTAGGCACACAGTTGCAACATGCAACTTGAGGAAAGATACCGTAATCCTGACAATGCTTGCATGATTTCGCCCTGAAGCAATTGCAACTGGTGGTTTGCACGTGCTTACTTGCTTCGCTCTCTTCTGCTGCTGCAGTGCTTGCCTTGCTCCAGCTGCTATCTGCAAAGTGGACCCATCTTCGATCCCACTCAGTCGTCTACCTTCTCTGTCATCAACTGCAACACTTACGCTTGCCTATACGCTGAGACCCAGTATGGGTATGAAAATTGCTACTTGTCAGGAGGCACAGCCGACTGCGAGTACTCCTACGGGTGCACCTCTCTGAACTTGGACACTGTGATTAGTGTGGTGATTCCGGCGTGGCCAATCTGTGCACCATTTAACCTTGTTTTTGTGATATTGGATGTCTCCTAGTCTGAGAAATATCAATCTTTTGCAGGGGAGACTTATACCAGCGCCTGTGCTTACCCATGCATCTCAAGAGCATGCAGGTACGGAGATGGATCCCACACCTCAGGGCAACTGGCTACTGAGACGATTTGGCTAACCACCACGACTGGCAGTAGTGTAGGCCTCTCGGGAGTGGCCGTTGGGTGCGGTCACGACAATGGTGGTACATTTGGCTATTCAGGTGGCATCATTGGCCTTGGACGGGGGCCACTTTCTTTTGTCCAACAGGTACTAGTTTGCCATTGTGAAGCATGGCTAAGTGCAAACAGAGCTTGTTAGCTAAGATGGCCCTTGCTGTAGTACACTTGAAAACCAGATAAACAAAAGTGAATGTATAACACTTGCTATAGTCGATCTCTGGATCTTTCATCGAAGGCCCAGACAACTTCGCCTACTTGTGTACAATGTTGGAACTGGGCTTGGGCTTGCTATCTATTTGAAACTACTGGTTGAGAAAAAGACATTCGTTCTGCACAGCTGCACCAGTCTTTATCAATGACAATGTGAATTAACTTGTTATTGCAGCTGCAGACATATGACCACGTATTTACCCTGTGCCTGCAAAGCTATGATGCGCCTTACCTGCCTCCGAGCGAGCTGGAATTTGGGTCGGCTGGAGTACCCAGTACGGGCGTGACTTACACTCCGATCCTCAACAATCCCATCCAGGATGCAAACCTTGGATATACAATCTACTACTATGTGCAGGTCAACAGTATACTGATTGGAACAAACAAACTCAGCATCCCTGCGTCTGCTTTTACCATCGACGGCAGTGGTGGAGGAGGGACAATCTTTGACTCTGGAACAACCTTGACAATGTAAGCAGAGCAACTGCTTGCCAATCTGTTGCCATGTTGGAGCAATATATACACATTCTACACCTAGGACTTGCTGGCAAGTCATGAGCTCTGGCATTGCTGCTCGCGGGCTTCGCTAATATACGCTATGTCTCAGGCTGGTGATTGCTGCATACCAACCTGTCATTGACTATCTCAATGCCACCGTGCCTCTGCCCAAGTAAGTGCAGAGATATCTGTATTGCAGACTCACACTTCCTATGGATCATGTGCTCCCAGACTTGGTCGTGACAAGCTCGTGCATCTGATTGAAGAGCTTGATGCTGCTGCATGATGCTGCCGCCGCATACTTTGTGCAGTTCTCAGCTGTTGCAGGTAGCACAGTCACAGTCAGTATATACTCATTTGCCTGAGATTGCTTGTATTGCAGAGCAGATATCAGTGGTCTTGGGCTTTGTTGGAATGTTACTGGACTATTGGCAGATCCAGACGATCTCAATAATCTGGGCTTCTTCCCTATCATGACCTTCCGCATGTCAGGGCCATCTGACTACAGGCTTCCCCCTGCAAATTACATTGCTTTTGTGACCGATACAGTAGTCTGTGTGGTTCTTGAAATATCATCTATCAACATCATTGGCAATTTCGCACAGCAAAATTTCCTGATGGTGCACGACCTGAACCACACCATGGTAATTGCTCATATCCTGATATGGCAAGCTGTTCATAGCAAGCAAGGCTGCATTTAGCATTATAACCAGATCCTTTGTGCCTCACACTGATTGCTTGCAAACCTGCATTACAGCATCACAGGTTCACCTAGCTTATTTATTCCCCATCTTGTAGTTGCTGGCGCAGCAGATCTGAGACACAAGGTTGTAAATCTGTAAGGAGAAGACCCAAGCAGGCCTTGCTGTCGTGAAGATGACCTGCCTTATTGTGATCTGCAGCTCGGCTGGAAGCCCGTGAACTGCAGTACAAAGCGCCCACTACCGCCGCCTCCTCCACATCCGCCACCCCCTAAGGCTTCACCTCCGCCTCCTCGCCCACCCCCCCCCAAGGCGTCTCCTCCCCCCTCTCCTAGTCCGCCTCCTCGACCACCCCCGCCCAAGGCTTCCCCCCCTCCCCCTCCGCATCCGCCTCCCTCAGCTCCTCCACCTCCACCAAAGACGTCTCCTCCACCCCCTCCCAAGGCTTCCTCCCCACCTCCTCCGCATCCCCCTCCACCAGTCCCTTCACCTCCGCCAAAGGCGTCTCCTCCACCCCCCCCCAGGGCTTCCCCCCCACCTCCTCCGCATCCTCCTCCCCCCCTTCATCCACCTCCGCCTCGTCCACCACCACCCAAGGCTTCCCCTCCACCTCCTGCATAATCTCCTATACTCATGCTACCTCCTCACGAGGAGGAGGTCACAGCGGATGCTGTGTGCACCAAAGTAGGAGGGATGCGGCTTGATCATGTTCCGCATTCCACAGGTGCTGCAGTGTAGAGATGTGAGGAAGATGTGAGATGTAAAATACAGCGATTGAAATATATGCAACCCAAGGCCCGGTGGTACAAAGTAGTACCAGGTGTGCTGGAGTTAGGCCATCAACAGCTGAATGTTGTTAGCCTTATGCAAACAGTCGCAATGTAGTCCTCAATTTACTCGTAGATCTGTCCCTGAAAGTGTTGTTGGAGGTGTTAGAGTGCTACTTCACTGTGGAAGTACCACAACACGTTCAAGTCTCGGATGCTCTTACTTTCAAATGGTGCAACAACACAGACACTGGTACAGGGCAAGGGGGGACTTATCTTAATAAAAAGGAATCTATTTTTGAATTCACTTTCACATTTCTTGTGGTTCAGATGTGCAATGTGGTATAGTAGATAGGCTTTGCCAATTATCACAGTCGCTTGTCTGATCCAGCACGACAGCTGAGCTCTTTCACCGTGACAAGCCATAGCTGGGCTGGTGAGCGCGTGCCCATTTGCTTCAAGTCAGATGCTGTTACAATAAGGCTGGAGTTGCTTCAGTGATGGGGAAAGGTGCAATTGTCCATTATTCCAATCAGCTGAACACCCTAGACGTGAGCAGAGATTCAAGCTAACTGCTCTCATTGGAAAAGTAAGTGCCTGCACATCGTCCTACTTAGCTGGATACGCTTGACGCTTGTTGCTTGACTAGCAGCAGATGGAGAATGCTTAGCACAAGGCAAAATGATTATCCTCTTCATTAGCTTGCAACCCGATTGTAGAACTATGTGGCGATTCAGCGGTTACGGCCAATTAATCAAGATACTGTGGAAGACTCGGTGCACCTTCAAAAGCTCCATGGAGCAGGAAAGCTAGAAACAGCCACTTATGCCAGGGTCGTAATGACAGATTGACAAGCTTTTTGCAAACAAGAATTAGCTACGACTGTAGCAGTGAGAGGGCCAGAGCACCCAGTGAGAGGAGCAACAAAGAGCCTCTCTTTAGCTCAGATGGATTGGCTGAAAGAGCACCTATCCAGGCAACAGATTGCTTCTCTTAAGCTAGATTGCATTGGCTAACCGAACACCCGTCAGCGCTGGAGTCTCGCGTAGCAGCCAACACATTGATTGGCATGAAACTGCAAAAGAATGGCCCCAATCACTGCAGGGAAACGAGTACTCACCTGCGTTTGCAACGGTGAGCCTGCACACTACTGACCACCGTAGGTATTTGCCGCCACCTATTGGCGCTTCACAAGGCAACTTCAGATGCTATCAAAAGCGTTAAGCAGATGACCGCCTGCAGACAATCAAGTTGGTGACGTCATCAATGGGCTCGTCTGAATGTCTGGCCACCTTGGCTGCTGCGACTTGCTCGATGGCGCAGCAGGTGCGCTTGGTGAAAGCACTCAATCTATCTATGAAATGTCAGTGATTACTGTGCTGCAAATATCGCATCTGTAAGTCCGGCAAGCAAGGATTTCACAAGGTCAACGTGGCACGTCCAATGTCCGTATGGGAACCTGGGTGAATATAACCGAACCGTTCCCTGACCCCATCTGCAGCCTCTGTAGACACCCAGCATCGAGGCCACAGGTTGTGCAAGCATATCAGCCTTGAACCACGGGCAGCGGAGCATGTTCACAGTCGGCGCGCTCCTTCAATCACACCTTTGGTATGGCTGGAAGGCGCAAATGGTGTAACAAATCCTGCGAATTGTCAAGCCCGGGCTGCTGGCAGAGCAAGGAAAGCGGGGAAGGCCTTGGGATGGGGCTGAAACTGTAACCAAGCAATGGATACAGGGGCAAGTCTAGGGATGCGAGGGAGGGTGTAAGTGCTCACCCCATTTCCTAAGCAGATTAGCAGATTAGCAGAACTTTGTCCTGGGCTCTTTCTCACAGCTATCGCCCTCTGATGGAAGCGTCTTACTGTCTACATAGCGTGACGGTCAGCGGGCCTCCCCACATCCCGGCCATATGTGCCCGGGTTGGAAATTTGGCACCAACGGTCTCTCCATAAGGACCAGTCCACGACCTGTCGACAACAATCAACGGTTTAATACCAACAATCTACCCAATCGTCGGCCACCACCCCCATACCGACGGTCTTCTGTCAATGCCCCGTCAATAGCAACTGACTGTCTACTACCAACAGGCTATTGTGAGCGGTCTATCGTCCATGTTGATTTCAGCAGTTGCTAGCCATACCTTGAAATAGTTCACACAGCTGCCTCCCTCCCGTCGCCATTCCAGAGCCAGCACCACGCACTTTTGACGTCACGACTTCGGGTGGCGCCGCTTTCAGCTTGAGGAGAAAACCAACTACCCCAGTCGTCAGCCTGGTGAAGTGTTCGGTCTCCAGGCATTTGTCAAGCCCTTTTCTGCGGCACTGAGAGTCAATTTGGTGGCAGCCGGATGAGGTGTTTAGTCTCCAGGCGTCAGTCAAGCCGTCACTGCTGCATGACATTCCAGACATGCAAACATAGTTACAACATGCGCCAGTAGAGTGGTGAGTTAGGTAGCTGCCCTCAGTAATGAGGAAGAAGAAGATGTAAAAGGTGAATGTTGTCAGCCATAGTTCTGCCCCTAGCGCAGCCACTGACTTGAGGCTGTCGAGCTGACAAAAGCCTGCACTGTCAAGGAGATTGTGCATGACTTGGTAGACAACAAAGTCCACTGTCAAGATGTAGTGTACCTGGGACTTGACTTTGCCAGTTGCGCACTAAATCTGGATGGGGCTAAGCCAGAGCACTTACAGAGAGCCGGCGATGGTCCGCAGCCACGAGCTGCAGCGACGGGCTCGGCAGCAGGAAGCAGCAGGTTAGCGACGGCCTGCTGCGGCAGCTGCAGCAGCAGGGCTGTGCCTCCTCTCGGGGCGTCAGTGGTCCGACTGCTAAGTCCGGCCTCGGCCCGCAACTTGTAGCGCTCCTCCTTGCTCCACCTGTCACCCCTTGCCCAGAATGAACAGCTCTTTCCAAAGCAAGGCAATGGGCTGTGAGAGGCCAGCCCATAGGGAGGTACAGCGAGGGTGTGACAAGGTCGCCCAAGGTCCACCTCCGGAGGTGCGGGCCCGACGATGGGGGATAGGAATCTGGATGCACGCGCGGCACGAGGCAGTGGTGTCGTAGCACGCGCCGCACGAGGTACGGAAGTGACCCACTCACGCTGCCCGGGACGGCTCCGATTGGGCGGTTCCGTTGCGGCCGGGGAAGGCCCAACTTCACGCTTGGATGGACTGTACGCGCCGAGGGGTTTCGCGCGAGCATGGAACGCCCGGGTTCACAACCTCGTCGCGGCGGCCCGCCACGGAAGAGTGTGTATTAAGAGATGGAGGGCCATGTGTGGGCCAAGTACAAAGGTAAGCACATTGACAAATGTACGTCACCCTGCTGCTAAGCTGACCCGCTCAGTAATCACGAGTCAGCACATAGAGGTCACTAACTGATGCCCGAATACCGGACGGCACTCGACAACCTCTAGAGCTACCAGCTAAGGCTCGACCAGCTTTTTGATGCAATGCATGAGCCTGAGCCCGCGCGCCACGGAGGTGCCAGTACGGGCGCTGACTGGGACGCCTCTTGCCCCGTTGAGGAAAGAAGGGCGCCGTTTGCCACATTTGATGCTGACTAGGTCGCCTTGTTCATTCTTTTGTAGGCTGGCTTTTCACAGCCCTTGCCCGAGCTACTCTGACCTGATGTTGCTCACCCGTGGGTATTGAGCTTCCTGTGGTTCCGTTGTGTCTTCTTCGCTAGCTGCCTAGCTGCCTAGCTGTGTGTTTTTTCTTTCTTTGGTTTTCGGACATTGTCCATTCTTTCTAGAAGAAGGCTCGCCCATAGAGAAAGAGGGGCTGGCAAAGCCAGCCCAAAAAGAATGGACAATGTCCAAAGCCGAAGAATGAGATGCTGGGCTGGCTTTGCTGCCTTTTCTCTTAGGGCGAGCACTTTCTATTGCCCCCATTGGGAGTGCCACTTCTCAATGGGCGAGCCCCCCTTCTTTTAACCCCCGTTGAGGAAGAAACGGCGCCGTTCGCCACGAGGGCGGCCGGAACTCCCGATGGCCCAGTTCCGTCCACCCCCCCCCCCCGCTCCGCTCGTGCAGGCAGCCTCGGCCTACGTGGCCGCGTTCCACCCCCCTGACGGGGCGGGCGAAACGACCGTGACCGTCCGTTATTGTCCGTTCTGTTCTGGGCTTTGCCTTTGCTAAAGAGAGAAGGCGCGCGGGGCGCATGAAATGAAAGGAAGGCCAATTCAAGCCAATACATTGTTCAAAGGAAGGAAGTGGGCTTCGCCAGCCCGTCTTCTCTATGGTCGAGCAGATTCCTCAGTGGCTAACGATAGCCCACTGGGAAGGGACGACTTGTCAAGAAGTCGGCGATGGTGGGGATTGGCCAGCGCAGGAAAAAGGACAGGGGGCGGATGCGCCGGGCGGGAAGGCGCCTACCCGGGCTCGTGCGGCTCGCGCCGCCCTCCTACTCCCTTTGACTGTCTATGTGCCTGCAGCGCTCCCAAGCGCTTGCTTTGCACCGCCGCGCTGGTCGCGCCCTTGCAGCAGCCTCTGGCTTGCGCAGCGGGGTTGCTCTTCCTCCCCTCAGCTCATCTGACTTCCTACTGCTGACACGGGGGTATTGAGGGCGCCCTGTCTGCCTAGCCTTTGGCTCCGTCATGAACACCTGTATGCATCTGGCTGGCATTTCACAGCCGATTCTTTCATATCAGCAGCCGCTTTCTTCTTTACTCCCCTTCCCCGCCTCTCTCCAGTGCTCACTTGTTCCCAGGAGCCCGGGCCGCCGACCCCCGCCGAGCGCCTCGCTGCGCCGCGGCCCGGCCAGGCCCGCCGCTCCAAGCCCCAGCCTCCGCCTGCCGGAACGCCCGATGCTCCCTCCGCAGCCTCTGCAGGCAGTGGCTGCCGCCCGCGCACCCCTGCGGCTCGCCTTCGTCGTGCTCCTTCTCCATGGGGCTCTGGCGGCAGGTTGCTCTCCGCCCCTTCGGTGCATGGTGCATTTCGGTGCAGCGCTGCTTCTCTCTGCCAGTCGGTCGTTGGCCTGCGTCTTTGTGGCTCTCTGGCTTGACGGTACTTTGTCTAGGCTCGGGACGGCAATCGGCAATGTGAATGTACCACTGGCTACTTCCACATGCTCGCCTTCTGAGCTGGCACGGTGGGCTTGCTCATTCCAGGCCCTGCAGACGCCGGGCCAAGCGAAGAAGCGAAGCCATCCACGTTCAAGTAAGGATGTGTCCTCAGCTTCTTCTTCTTCTTGCTTGCCTGCTTTTGCACAGCATGCTGCCAGCCCTGATACTGATCATACTTGGCATTCGAAAAGCCCCAGACTCTGCAATACTGAATCTTGACAAGACCTTGAGAGCAGGCGTTTGATTTCATCCTCATCATAGACACGACGTAGATTTACCCGGGACTTGTACATTGCAGGTTGAGCCTGACTCACATTGACGCTCCTTATTCACCTATAAGGATAGAGTGGCCCAGCAAAGAGCATGCATTCAGGTTTCAGCACCACAGCGACAAGGTCGGTGTTCATGACTAGCATGTGACTACAATGCTGTCTTTTAACATCAGTGTACATGTGACTTGACATCCTTTCCTGCTTGCAGCCCATGCTGATAGTTATCAGGCCTTGCAATGAGCGACCTCCCTACGATGATTTACATGTACTGTAATATCAGCTGCTCGCTTTGTGAGAGGATTTTAGTTGGCTGCTATGGCAGGTGACCATAATGATGTCGTACACTTTGTTGCAATGCATGTTGCACCACAACTGGATGCAATGACTAGACCCTTCGCTTACTGAGCTAGTGCAAATTCTGCAGGCAAGATCCGAGAGATTGTATCACCAGAGAACTGGCAGAGAGCCAAAAAGACATCCAGGAGAAAGTACGAATACATTGAAGAGCCCGAAGCTTGTGTCAGGGGCGCACAGCACGACAACCACAGCATCAACCAATGAGGCAGCGGCTGTGCAGGCAGTTAGCGATCAAGTTTACAGTACAACAGTCCACTCAGGATACAGTGTTGGATTTGGGAGTTACTTCGCAGACTTCGGCCTTGGAAACCCAGCCCAATCACAGCTCCTTATTGCAGACACTGGCAGCGACTTACTGTGGAATCAGGTCGAATGAGCACAAATGACATTGCAGCAGGGTTCAGTGCTCATCCATACAGCATCGCTTGCCACACAATTGCAGCATGCAACTTGAGGAAAGATACAGTGGACCTGACAATGCTTGCATCATATCGACTGACTCAACCTCCCCCGGTTGATGTGCACGTGCTTACTTTCTTCGCACTCTTCTGCTGCTGCAGTGCTTGCCTTGCTCCAGCTGCTACGTTCAAAATGGACCCATCTTCGATCCCACTCACTCGTCAACCTTCTCTGTCATCAACTGCAACACTCTCACTTGCCTATTTGCTGAGGACCAGAATGGTATGACAATTGTTACTTCTCAAATGGCACAGCCGTTTGCGAGTACTCCTATGGGTAACACCTCTGTGCACTTGGAAACACTGTGTCTTTTACATTGTTGCGGTGATCTTGGCGTTGCCACTCTCTGCCTCATTCAACCTTGTTTGTAATATTGAATAACTCCTAGTCTGAGATATTTCAATCTAGTGCAGGGCAGCTTTCACCAGCGCCTGTGCTTTCTTATGCATCTCAAGAGCATGCAGGTATGGAGATGGATCCCTAACCTCAGGGCAATTGGCTACTGAGACGCTGTGGCTAACCACCACGACTGGCACTAGTGTAGGCTTTTCGGGAGTGGCCTTTGGGTGCGGTCACGACAATGGTGGTACCTTTGGCTTTGCAGGGGGCCTCATTGGCCTTGGACGGGGCCCACTTTCCTTTGTCCAACAGGTATTTCTTTGCATGTTTATCATGAAGCATTGCTTACTGCGACAGAGCAAATTAGTCACATGGCCCTTGCTATATCACACGTGCAGACTAGATATACAATATTGAATGCATACATGCACTTGCTATACTTGATCCAAAGGTTGAGTACAGCACATTCAGTAGCATATTAAGTATATCTCTGGATCTTTTATTCAAGCCACAGACACCCTCGCCTACTTTTGTACAATGTTGAGCTTGCTTTCTTTACGTGATTGCTGATCATGTGTAATCACGTTCATTCAGCACAGCTGCACCGGTCTTTATCATTGTACTTTTACTTACTATTGCAGCTGCAGACATACGACCATGCATTTACCCTGTGCCTGCAAAGATATGATGCGCCTTACCTGCCTGCGAGCGAGTTGGAATTTGGGTCGGCTGGAGTACCCAGTTCGGGCATGACTTACACTCCGATCCTCAACAATCCCATCCAGGATGCAAACCTTGGATACACAATCTTCTACTATGTGCAGGTCGACAGTATACTGTTTGGAACAACCTCACTCAGCATCCCTGCGTCTGCTTTTACCATTGACAGCAGTGGTGGAGGAGGTACAATCATTGACTCTGGAACAACCTTGACAATGTAAGCAGAGCAACTGCTTGCCAATCTGTTGCCATGTTGGAGCAATATACACATTCTACATCTAGGACTTGCTAGCAAGTCATGAGCTCTGGCATTGCTGCTCGCGGGCTTCGCTAATATACGCTATGTCTCAGGCTGGTGATTGCTGCATACCAACCTGTCATTGACTATCTCAATGCCACCGTGCCTCTGCCCAAGTAAGTGCAGAGATATCTGTATTGCAGACTCACACTTCCTATGGATCATGTGCTCCCAGACTTGGTCGTGACAAGCTCGTGCTTCTGATTGAAGAGCTTGATGCTGCTGCATGATGCTGCCGCCGCATACTTTGTGCAGTTCTCAGCTGTTGCAGGTAGCACAGTCACAGTCAGTATATACTCATTTGCCTGAGATTGCTTGTATTGCAGAGCAGATATCAGTGGTCTTGGGCTTTGTTGGAATGTTACTGGACTATTGGCAGATCCAGACGATCTCAATAATCTGGGCTTCTTCCCTATCATGACCTTCCGCATGTCAGGGCCATCTGACTACAGGCTTCCCCCTGCAAATTACATTGCTTTTGTGACCGATACAGTAGTCTGTGTGGTTCTTGAAATATCATCTATCAACATCATTGGCAATTTCGCACAGCAAAATTTCCTGATGGTGCACGACCTGAACCACACCATGGTAATTGCTCATATCCTGATATGGCAAGCTATTCATAGCAAGCAAGGCTGCATTTAGCATTAAGAATAGCTCCTTCGTGCCTCACACTGATTGCTTGCAATCCTGCATTACAGCATCAGTGAATCACCTAGCTTACTCATGCACCATCTTGTNCCCCCGCCCAAGGCTTCCCCCCCTCCCCCTCCGCATCCGCCTCCCTCAGCTCCTCCACCTCCACCAAAGACGTCTCCTCCACCCCCTCCCAAGGCTTCCTCCCCACCTCCTCCGCATCCCCCTCCACCAGTCCCTTCACCTCCGCCAAAGGCGTCTCCTCCACCCCCCCCCAGGGCTTCCCCCCCACCTCCTCCGCATCCTCCTCCGACAGTCCCTTCACCTCCACCAAAGGCGTCTCCTCCACCTCCCCCCAAGGCTTCCCCCCCACCTCCTCTGCATCCTCCTCCCCCCCTTCATCCACCTCCGCCTCGTCCACCACCACCCAAGGCTTCCCCTCCACCTCCTGCTTAATCTCTATACTCATCTTACCTCCTCACGGGGAGAAGTTCACAGCGGATGCTGTGTGCACCAAAGTAGGAGGAATGCGGCTTGATCATGTTCCGCATTCCACAGGTGCTGCAGTCTAGAGAAAGACGTGAGGAAGATGTGAGATGTAAAATACAGCGGTTGAAATTTATGCAACCCAAGGCAGGTGTTACAACTCAGTACCAGGTGTGCTGGAGTATGGCCATTCAACAGCTGAATATTTTTAGCCTAATGCAAACAGTCGCAATGCAGTCCTAAAAATACTCGTAGATCTGTAGCTGAAATTTGTTGTTGACAGTGTTAAGTGCTACTTCACTGAAGAAGTACCACGACATAGTCAAATCTCGGATGCTCTTACTATCAAATGGTGCAACCATACT
The DNA here is from genome assembly GCA_009602725.1 of Spirogloea muscicola. NCBI lineage: Eukaryota > Viridiplantae > Streptophyta > Zygnematophyceae > Spirogloeales > Spirogloeaceae > Spirogloea > Spirogloea muscicola. Next base: position 110,772 of record WELB01000231.1, read on the forward strand.
AGACACTGGTACAGGGCAAGGGGGAACATATCTAAATAATTTATGGGAAGAGTTTTTGAAATCTTTTACACATTTCTTGCGGTTCAGATATGCAATGTGGTACAGTGGATAGGCTTTGCCCATCATTACAGTCGCTTGTCTGATCCAGCATGACAGCTGAGCTCTTTCACCGTGACAAGTCATAGCTGGGCTGGTGAGCGCGTGCTCATTTGCTTCAAGTCAGATGCTATTACAGTATGCTGGAGTTGCTTCAGTGATGGTGAAAGTTGGGGAGGTGCAATTGTCCATTGTTCCAGTGAAGTGAACACCCTAGACATGAGCAGAGATTCAAGCTAATTGCTCTGATTGGAAAAGATAAGTGACTGCACTTCGGGTCCTACTTGGGTGGACACGCTTGACTAGCAGCAGATGGAGAATGCTTAGCACAAGGCAAAAATACTATCATCTTCGTTAGCTCGCAACCCGATTGTAGAATTATGTGGCGATACAGCGGTTACGGCCAACTGATCAAGATGCTGTGAGAGACTCGGTGCACCTTCAAAAGCTCCACGGAGCAGGAAAGCTAGAAACAGCCACTTATGCCAGAGTCGTAATGACAGATTGACAAGCTTTTTGCAAACAAGAATTAGTGACGACTGTAGCAGTGAGAGGGTCAGAGCACCCAGTAAGAGGAGCAACAAAGAGCCTCTCTTTAGCTCAAATGGATTGGCTGAAAGAGCACCTATTCAGGCAACAGATTGCCTCTCTTAAGCTAGATTGCATTGGCTAACCGAACACCCGTCCGCGCTGGAGTCTGGCATAGCAGCCAGCACATTGATTGGCATGAAACTGCAAAAGCATGGCCCCAATCACTGCAGGGAAACTAGTATTCACCTGCGTTTGCAACGGTGAGCCTGCACACTACTGACCACCGTAGGTATCTGCCGCCACCTATTGGCGCTTTCACATGGCAGATGCTACCAAAAGCGTTACGCAGATGACTGCCTGCAGACAATCAAGTCGGTGACGTCATTATTGGGCTCGTCTGAGTGTCTGGCCACCTTTAACTGCTGCGACTTACTCGATGGCGCAGCAGGTGCGCTTGGTGAAAGCACTCAATCTATCTATGACATGTCAGGGATTATTTTGCTGCAAAGATCGCATCTGCAAGTCCGGCAAGCAAGGAGCTTACCAAGGTCAACGTGGCACGTCCAATGTCCATATAATAACCTGGGTGAGAATAACCGAACAGCCCCTTTACCCCATCTGCAGCCTCTTTGAACACCCAGCATCGAGGCCACAGGTTGTGCTAGCCTTGACCCACGGGCAGCGGAGCATGTTCACAGTGGGCGCGCTCCTTCAACCAGACCTTTGGTATGGCTGTAATGCGCACGAATTGTAACAAATGCTGCGGATTGTCAAGCCCAGGCTGCTGGCGGAGCAAGGAAAGCGGGGAAGGCCTTGGGATGGGGCTGCAACTGTAATTTAAGCAACGGATATTGCAGGGGCAAGTCCAGGAATGCGAGGGTGGGTGAAGTGCTCACCCCGCTTCCTCAGCAGATTCGAACTTTGTAATTTCTTTTTCCTGTGCTCTTTCTCACAGCCATCGCCCTCTACTGAAAGCATCTTTCTGTCTACATAGCGTGACGGACTGCGGGCCTCCCCGCATCCCGGCCATATGGACCCGGGTCGGAAATTTGGTACCAAAGGTCGTTCGATAAGGATCAGTCCACGACCTCTCGACAGCAATCAACAGTCTTACACCGACAAAATCTACCCAATCGTCGCCACTACCCCCATAGCGACAGTCTCTCGTCGATGCCCCGTCAATAGCATCTGACTGTCTACTACCAACGGGCTATCGTGAGCGGTCTATCGTCCACGTTGACTTCAGCAATTGCTAGCCATACCTTGAGATATTTCACACCGCGCCAGCTCCATTCCAGCGCCAGTACCACGCACTTTCGCGCGTCACGACTTCAGGTGGCGCCGCTTTCAGCTCGAGGAAGAAATCAACTACCCCAGTCGTCAGCCTGGTGAAGTGCTCAGTCTCTAGGCATTTGTCAAGCCCTTGTCTGCAGCACTGACAGTCAGTCTGGTAGCAGCCGGATGAGGTGTTTAGTCTCCAGGCGTCAGTCAAGCCGTCACTGCTGCATGACATTCCAGACATGTGAACACAGATGCAACATGCGCCAGTAGAGGGGTGAGGTAGGAAGCTGCCATTAGTAACGTAGTTGAACATGAGAGAGTGAATATAATCAGCCATGGTGCTGCCCCTAGCGCAGCCACAGCCACTGACTCGAGGCTATCAAGCTGACAGAAGCCTGCACTATTAGGAGATTATGCATGACTTGGTAGACAATAAAGTCCACTGTCACGATGTAGAGTACCTGGGACTTGACTTTGCCAGTTGCGCACGTAATCTGGAAGTCGCAGTATCAATGAGGTCGAAATGATTTCACCCACCTGTCTATTGCAGTCTGCTGACTGATCTACTGAAATTCAACCCTTGTTGCCAAATACTCGAGAGCTCGTCCTGAGCTGCCCATGCTGATCGAGATGCAAGGGACGGCAAAGATTTTGCCAGATTGCCCTTTGTTGGTGTCAAGGCGACCTACTCGTGGACAATGAAAGCAAAAGGGCTGAAAAAGGGTCGGTCTGTGACAATCCAATCCCTGTACACACAGTCAGGGTCAGAGCGTTCTGATCGTGGTTCCAGACATAAGACTTTTCTGGGACAAACCCTCCTACAGAGCGAAAACGCCAGCGCATGCAGCGCACACACGCGCACAAAGCGCAGCGGAAGTCTTACCCTGAGGCACCGCCAGAAGGCGGTGACTCTGATGAGGGTCAGCGACTCAGCGGGCTAATAAGCGGGCTAATAAGCCACAGCACTTAAGGAGAGTCGGCGATGCTCCGCAGCCAAGAGCTGCGGCGACGGGCTGGGCAGCAGGCAGCAGCAGGGCAGCGGCGGCCTGCTGCGGCAGCTGGCAGCAGCAGGGCTGTGCCTCCTCTCGGGGCGTCAGTGGTCCGACTGCTAAGTCCGGCCTCAGCCTGCAACTTGTAGCGCTCCATCCTTGACCCTTTGTCAATTCTTTTCGGGCTGGCTTTTCACAGCCCTTGCTCCCATTGGGAGAGCCACTTCACTGCTCCACCTGTCACCACTTCCCCAGAATGAACAGCTTGTTTCAAACCAAGGCAACGGCTGTGAGAGTCCAGCCCATAGGGATGTACAAGGAGGGTGTGACAAGGTCGCCCCCAAGCTCCACGGGGTGGGCCCGACGATGGGGATAAGAATCTGGAGGCACGCGCGGCACGAGGCAGTGGTCTCGCAGCACGCGCCGCACGGTGTACGGACTAATCCGCTCACCTACCCGGGACGGCCCAGACCAGCGGCGGTGCCGTTGCGGCACGAGGGCCAAATGTCACACTTCGAGAAAAGCGCTCCCCCATTGAGGATAGGGGCTGGAAAAGAAGAAGGGCTCGCCCATTGAGGATAGGGGCTGGAAAAGCCAGCCCTTTTTTTTTTTGACGAAGTACGAGAAGGGGGCCAGGGAAAGCGCTAAGAAAAACAAGCACAAGAAGAAACAAAGCAGCTACAAAGCACTCAGTAACCCCTGCTAAGCAGCCTCAGGTCAGAGAAGCTGGGCTGCTGGAAGCGGGTCCCCTGGCCAGAGCCAGAGGCAGCAGCGAGGGCTCGGCCGGGCTGCCGGGGTACACCTGCGCTATCGACCCGGCTGCAGGAAACTCCACCGGCTCCCCCATGGAAACTTCACACTTGGACTGACAGACGCGCCGTGTCGCGCGAGCATGGAAACGCCCGGGTTCACAACCTTGCGCGCCCCGGACGCGGCGGCCTGCCACGAAGGCGCCAGATCGGGCGCTGACTGGGACACCTTTTGCCCCGGTTTTAAGGAGAAAAAGCGCCGTTTGCCACATTTGGGTCTAACTAGGACGCCTTCAACCCCCCGTTGAGGGGAGAACGGCGCCGTTTGCCACGAGGGCGGACGGAACTCGGCCCTCCTGGGCCAATTTACACCGGGACGGACGGAGGGACGCTGGCGTCCGCCCTGTCAGGGGAGGGGACGCGGCCACGGAGGCCGAGGCCGCCTGCACCTGCGGAAAGGGGGGAAGGGGGGAGGGAGGGAGGGGGAACTGGGCCCTCCTCGGGAGGGTGGGCCTGATTCTGGTCCGCCCTCACGGCAAATGGCGCCGTTTCTTCCCCGACGGGGCTTAAAAGCGTCCTAGTCAACACGAATGTGGCAAGTGGCGCCGTGTCCTCTTTAACGGGGGCAAAGGGTGTCCTTGTCAGCGCCCAATGTGGCGCCTCCGTGGCGCGCGTCCGCGTCCGGGCGCGCAAAGTTTGTAAAAAGCGGGGCGTTCCATACAGCGCGCAACACGTACCCTTCCGTCCGTCCGTCCGTCCCCGGCCTAAGAAGCCCTTTTCACACCGGGACGGACGGACGGACGCTGGCGTCCGTCCTGTCAGGGGGTTGGACGCGGCCACGGAGGCCGGGGGCCGCCTGCACGTGCGAAACAAGGGGAGGGGGGGGGGTGGACGGAACCGGGCCCTCCTCGGGAGGAGGGCCCGCTTCCGTCCGCCCTCGTGGCAGACGGCGCCGTTTCTTCCTCAACGGGGATAAAAGGCGTCCTAGTCAGCACACAATGTGGCAAACGGCGCCGTTTTCCTCTTAACGGGGGCAAAAGGCGTCCTAGTCAGCGCCCGATGTGGCATTTTCGTGGCGCGCGTCCGAGTCCGGGCGGGCAAAGTTGTGAAGCAAGGTTGTGAAACCGGGCGTTCCATCCACCGCGCGACACGTACCCCTCCGTCCGTCCGTTCGTCCGGTGTGAAAATGGCCCTAAATTGGCCCCCGATGCCCACCACCGCCCCTCCCCCGTTCCGCAAGTGCAGGCGGCCTTGGCCTCCGTGGCCGCGTTTCACCCCCTGGCCCTGACGGGGGCCTAAACGACCGTGACCGTCCCGTCCAATTGTGAATGGCCCTAAGGGCCGCTTCGCACTCAACCGCTGTTCCTCCTTGAAGTGCACCCGCGAGCAGGCCGTGCTATGGCTGCTGCATCTGGGTACCGGCGAGTGCCTCTTTCTTTTTGGGCGAGCACTTTCTTCTTCTTCTTTCTTTTTGGGCTGGCTTTGCCAGCCCCTCTTCTCTATGGGCGAGCACCTCCCCCTTCCATTTCATGCGCCCCGCGTGCCTTCGAAGAAAGGGCTCGCCCATTGAGGATAGGGGCTGGACAAGCCAGCCCAAAAAAGAATGAACAAAGAACGAGAAGGGGGCCAGTGGAAGCCAGAGGAAGCGCTAAGAAACCAAAGCACACAAAGAAAGAAAGCAGCTACAAATCACTCAGTAACCCCTGCTAAGCAGCCGCAAATCAGAGAGGCTAGGGTCCTGGAAGTGGGTCCCCTGGACAGAGCCAGAGGCAGCAGCGAGGGCTCTCCCGGCACGAAGGTGCAGCGCACGGGCCATGGACCTCTGCAGCGAGACGGCCAAGCGCATGCGATACACTTGCGCCAGCCTTCTCTCTCTCTCTTTCCCTGCCGAGTTACTCGGACTTGATGTTCCTCGCGGGTACTGAGCTTCCATCTGCATCGTCTGTCGTCTAATTTGTAGATTTCTTTTCGCCAACTATTTTGGCTTTTGGATGTTGTCCAATCTTTTTGGGCTGGCTTTGCCAGCCCGTCTTCTCTACGGGCGAGCAAAATTCTCCGAGCAATAGAAGATAGAAATTGCTCGCCCATAGAAAAAGAGGGGCTAGCAAAGCCAGCCCAGAAAAGAATGGACAATAGCCGAAGGCCACAAATGCCACAAGACATTGCCGAAAGAAGAAAGAAGTGGCACTCCCAATGGGGGCAAGGGCTGCGAAAGCCAGCCCAAAAAAAATTGACAAAGGTTCGGAGGGGCCTACAAGCGTGTAGCAGCTACAAAGGGGCCTGAAGATGCTATGTCAGAACAGGGGAAGGATTAATCACTCAGTACTTACGTGTGAGGAGCCTCAGATCCGACAGACTAGCTGCCGGAAAACTATCCCCCTGACGAGAGCCGGAGGCCGCAGCAAGAGCACGGCCAGCACGCAGATGCAGAGCGTGGGCCATAGACCGCTGAAGAAATACAGAATCTCATACGGTAGACTTGAGCCCACGAGCCAGCGGCGTTGAAGTCAGCCGGCTCACCGCGCCTGAGAGACACAGCGTGCCGCGCAAGCCTGGCCAGCACGTCGAGCCACTGGGACCCGAGAGCCCCGTGCACGTCCACAGCCAGGGGGACGAATTCATCGGCAACCGGGTGGTCGGCGTGTCTGGCCGCCTTGCTGCGAGCGGCCTTCGCCGCAGCGTGGCCAGCCCGCGAGGACTTCTTTCTTCCAAAGTAGATGCTCAGTATCCACGGGTGAGCAGATCAGAATAACTCGAAGCAGGAAAAGCGGCACTCCGCCGAGACCCTGAGGAGGAAGAAGAAGTGGCTCTTCCAATGGGGGCAAGGGCTGTGAGAAGCCAGCCCAAAAAGAATTGACAAGGTTCGAAGGGGCCAAACTACGAAGGGGCCAGAGGCGCTAGCTCTGAACTAGGGAGAGCCATAGCGCGGCCGGCGCGCGTGTGGACCGCGGTGGGCTAGAGAGCGCGAGAGCAAGCTATGTGCCCTCAACAGGGCAAAACCCCCCGTAAGCAGCTACTAATCACTCAGTAACACAGCAGCAAAAGGATAGCACGCAGGAAAGTGCAAGACTCGTCCAGTAGTCGGCGATGGTGGTGATTGGCCAGCGCAGGAATAATCGACACGGCGAACGCGCCGGGCGGCAAGGCGCCGGCCCGGGCTCGTGCCGCACGCGTCACCCTCCCCTTCCCCTTCGCTTTCCAGTGCTCCTCCGTTCACAGGAGCCCGAGGCGCCGACCCCTGGCTGCGCGCCTCGCTGCGCCGCGGCCCGGCCAGGCCCGCCGCTCCACGCCCCAGCCTCCGTCTGCCGGGACGTCCGATGACCCCTTCACAGCCCCTGCAGGCAGTGGCTGCCGCCCGCGCACCCCTGCGGCTCGCCTTCGTTGTGCTCCTTCTCCATGGGGCTCTGGCAGCAGCTTGCTGTCCGCCCCTTCCTGTCGAGCATCACGGTGCAGCGCTACTTCTCTCTGGAAGTCCGCCGTCGGCCTACGTCCCTGTGACTCTCTGGCTTGACGATACATTGCCTAGGCTTGGGACGGCAGTCGGCAATGTGAATGTACCACTGGCTCGCTCCACATGCTTGCCTGCTGAGCTGGCACGGTGGGCTTGCTCATTCCAGGCCCTGCAGACGCCGGGCCAAGCGCAGAAGCGAAGCCATCCACGTTAAAGTAAGGAGGTGTCCCCAGCTTCTTGCCTGCCTGCTTCTGCTTTCGTGGGTACTAATGTCACCCTGTTACCTTAGGCCCCTTGGTTTAGGTCTCCGTAATACGTAGCCTTGTTTAGTCTGCACTAGTCTCTGCCTGAACAATGTATTGGCTTGAGTTGGCCTCCCTTTCAAACCCCCTTAGCCAGCTCATTACCCAGTTAACAGGACATTGTAAGGCTAGAATTGGCCTCCCCTTCAATTTCATGCGCACCGCGCGCCTTCTCTCTTTTTGCACAGCACGCTGCCAGCCCTGATACTGATTGTACTTGGCATTCGAGTAGCCCCAGACTCTGCAATACCGAAGCTTGACAAGACCTTGAGAGCAGGGCGTTTTATTTTCAGATCCTTATCACGACACGACATAGATTTACCCGTGACATGTACATCGCAGGTTGACCCTGACTCACATTGACGCACCTCATTCACCTATTCGGAGAGAGTGGCCCAGCAAAGAGCATGCATTCAGGTTTCAGCACCACAGCGACAAGGTCAGTGTTCATGACTAGCATGTGACTACAATGCTGTCTATCAACATCAGTGTACATGTGCTTTGACACCCTTGTCTGCTTGCAGCCCATGCTAATGGTTATCAGGCCTTGCAATGCTGGACATGAGTGACCTCCCTGCGGTGTACATGTACTGTAGTATCAGCTGCTCGCTCTGTGAGAGCATTTGAGTTGGCTGCTATGCAGGTGCCATTCTGATTGTCGTGCAATTTGTTGCAATACAAATTGCATCACAACTGGATGCAATGACTGGACCCTTCGCTTACTGAGCTACTGCACATTCTGCAGGCAAGATCCGAGAAATTGTACCACCAGATCACTGGCAAAGAGCCAAAAAGACATCCGGGAAAGAGTACGCATACATTAAAGAAGCCAAAGCTTGTGCCAGGGGCGCACAGCACGACATCCACAGCATCATCTAATGAGGCAGCGGCTGCGCAGGCAACTCAAGTTAGCTATCAAGCTTACAACACAACAGTCCACTCAGGATACAGTTTTGGATTTGGGAGTTACTTCGCAGACTTCGGCCTTGGCAACCCAGCCCAACCACAGATCCTTATTGCAGACACTGGCAGCGACTTACTGTGGACTCAGGTCCAATCAGCACATTGACACTGCAGCAGGCTTCAGTACTCATCCACACAGCATCGCTTTGCACACAGTTGCAACATGCAGCTTGAGAAAAGATACAGTGGACCTGACAATGCATGCATCATATCGCCCTGAAGCAACCCAGTGCAATTAGTGGTGTGAACGTGCTTACTTGCTTCACACTCTTCTGCTGCTGCAGTGCTTGCCCTGCTCCAGCTGCTATTTACAAAGCGGACCCATCTTCAACCCCACTCAGTCGTCAACTTTCTCTGTCATCAACTGCAAAACTCTCGCTTGCCTATATGTTGAGACCCAGTATGAGTATGACAATTGCTACTTCTCAAGAGGCACAGCCGACTGCGAGCACTCCTACGGGTACACCTCTGTGAACTTGGAGACACAGTGTCTTGTATATTGTTGCGGTGATCTTGGCGTGGCCAATCTCTGCCTCATTCAACCTTGTTTGTAATATTGGAAAACTCCTAGTCTGAGATATATCAATCTATTGCAGGGGAGCTTTTACCATCGCCTGTGCTTACTTGTGTATCTCAAGAGCATGCAGGTATGGAGATGGATCCCAAACCTCAGGGCAATTGGCTACTGAGACGCTGTGGCTAACCACCACGACTGGCACTAGTGTAGGTCTTTCGGGAGTGGCCTTTGGGTGCGGTCACGACAATGGTGGTACCTTTGGCTATGCAGGGGGCCTCATTGGCCTCGGACGGGGGCCACTTTCTTTTGTCCAACAGGTACTACTTTGCATGTCCATTGTGAAGCATTGCTAAGTGCAAACAGAGCTTGTAGCTTACATGGCCCTTGCTTTATTACATGTGCAAACTAGATATGTCAATAGTGAATGCATACCACTTGCTGTACTTAATCTGGATCTCTTATCCAAGCCACAGACACCCTCGCCAACTTGTGTACGATGTTGAGACTGGGCTTGGGCTTGCTTTCTTTCCATGATCGCTGATTTTGTACAAGGACGCTCATTCTGAACAGCTGCACCGGTCTTTATCAATGTGAATCTACTCATTGTTGCAGCTGCAGACATATGACCACGTGTTTACCCTGTGCCTGCAAAGCTATGATGCGCCTTACCTGCCTCCGAGCGAGTTGAAATTTGGGTCAACTGGAGTACCCAGTTTGGGCGTTACTTACACTCCGATCCGCGACAACCCCATCCAGAATGCAAATCTTGGATTCACAACTTTCTACTATGTGCAGGTCAACAGTATACTCGTTGGAACAACCTCACTCAGCATCCCTGCGTCTGCTTTTACCATTGACGGCAGTGGTGGAGGAGGGACATTCTTTGACTCTGGAACAACCTTGACAATGTAAGCAGAGCAACTGCCTGCCAATTTGTTGCCATGTTGGAGCAACATACACATTCTCCATCTAGGACTTGCTGGCAAGTCATGAGCTCTGGCATTGCTGCTCGCGGGCTTTGCTAATACACGCTGTGTCTCAGGCTGGTGATTGCTGCATACCAACCTGTCATTGACTCTCTCAATGCTACCGTGCCTCTGCCCATGTAAGGGTTGAGATATCTGCAGTCTCATACTTTCTATGGATCATGTGCACTCAAACTTGGTCGTGACAAGCTCGTGCTTCTAAATGAAGAGCTTGCTGCTGCCGCATGATGCTGCCGCCGCATACTTTCTGCAGTTCTTAGCTGCTGCAGGTAGCACAGTAATAGTCAGTATGTGCTCATCTGCCTGAAATTGCATGTATTGCAGAGCAAATATAAGTGGTCTTGGGCTTTTTGGAACGTTACTGGAAGATTGGCAAATCCAGACGATCTCAATAATCTGGGCTTCTTCCCTATCATGACCTTCCGCATGTCAGGGCCATCTAACTACAGGCTTCCCCCTGCAAATTACATTGCTTTTGTGACCGATACAGTAGTCTGTGTGGTTCTTGAAATATCAACAATCAACATCATTGGCAATTTCGCACAGCAAAATTTCCTGATGGTGCACTACCTGAACCACACCATGGTAATTGCTCATATCCTGATATGGCAAGCTGTTCACAGCAAGCAAGGCTGCATTTAGCATTATAAGTAGCTCCTTTGTGCCTCACACTGATTGCTTGCAAACCTGCATTACAGCATCACTGAATGGCCTAGCTTACTTATTAACCACCTTGTAGTTGCTGGCGCAGTAGATCTGAAACACAAGCTTGTAAATTGGTAAGAAGAAGGCCCAAGCAGGCCTTGCTGTCATGCACATGACCTGCCTTTCTGTGAGTTCCAGATGGGCTGGAAGCCCTTGAACTGCAGTACAAAGCGCCCACTACCGCCTTCTCCGTCACATCCGCCACCCCCCAAGGCTTCTCCTCCGCCTCCTCGCCCTCCCCCCCCCAAGGCGTCTCCTCCCCCCTCTCCTAGTCCGCCTCCTCGACCACCCCCCCCCAAGGCTTCCCCCCCTCCCCCTCCGCATCCGCCTCCCTCAGCTCCTCCACCTCCACCAAAGGCGTCTCCTCCACCCCCACCCAAGGCTTCCCCCCCACCTCCTCCGCATCCCCCT
>WELB01000231.1:131007-143619 GCA_009602725.1 Spirogloea muscicola
ACGTCCATGAGGAAGCCGCTTGCCACCTCCCAGGGGGACGCCGACCAGATCGACACGCCTCGTCCGAGGGACCCATTGCGGAGGAGGATGGGCATCACCCCAGTGCTCTCCAACGCCACTTGATATCCCGCCTCCTTGACGATGCCATACATGGCGTCACGTAGGAGGTTGTGGGAGCCCGTGCGCTCACTGCCTTTGGCACACCTGAGCATGTGGTCACCCATGAGCAATGCATCATGCTCAATAAGCCCACATTCACATTGGGTCACCCCTGCCAAGCACAGGGGTGGGGAAGACGCCTGTGGTGGAGGTGAGGGTGGTTGGGGAGGGGGATGCGGAGGAGGTGGGGGTGTTCGAGGAGGCGGACTGGGAGGAGGAGACGACTTTGGTGGAGGTGGAGGAGCTGAGGGAGGCGGATGCGGAGGGGGAGGGGGGGAAGCCTTGGGCGAGGGCGGTGGAGGAGGCCGACTGGGAGGGCGTGGAGGAGACAAATGTGGTGGAGGTGGAGGTGGAGGTGGAGGTGCTGGGGAAGAGGAATGAGGAGGAGCAGGTGGCGGAGAAGCCTTGGGCGGGGAAGGTCCAGGAGGTGGTGGAGGAGACGCCTTTGGTGGAGGTGGAGGTGGACGTGCTGGGGGAGGAGGATGAGGAGGGGGTGGGGGGGAGGCCTTGGGCGAAGGCGGTCGAGGCGGCATACTAGGAGGGGGTGGAGGAGACGCCTTTAACGGAGGAGGGGGTGGAGGAGGTCGTGGAGGAGGGGCACGAGGTGCGAGGGGCGGCGTCAGTGGGCCTCTGGTAGTGCTGTTAAGAGGCTTCCAGCCGATCTGCACCCTCACGAAGTAGGCAGGTTCAGATGACTGCGGAAGGCAAGGCCAGGCTTGGGCGGCCTTCTTCCCCAAACACGTCCTCCTCTTAAGGTTATCAGCTACGTAATGGCACAAGCGAATGTCATCTTAGATAATAATCCTAGGCCTTTGCTGACACTTGCATGCAGTCGTATGACAGTGATTGGCTTGAGGTACAATTGAGCTAGTTGGATTGCTGACTTCAGCCTTGCCATTCAATACTTGCCAGATCAGTACCAGAGCACTCACCATCTTTTGGTTCAGATCGTGCACCATAAGAAAGTTCTGTTGTGCATAATTGCCAATGACATTTATGTCGGCCTCCCCGAAAAACGCACAGGCTATTGTTGTATCATTGAATATGAAAATGTAGTTTGCGGGGGATATCGTGAAGTCAGATGGCCCTGACATGCGGAAGGTCATGAGAGGAAAGATGCCCAGATTGTTGAGGTCCTCAACATTTGCAGCTATTTCAGACACGGTCCAACAAAGCTGCTCAAGGCCACCCTCAATAGTTGCTCTGCAACACATGCAGTCTTGGGCCATAAATTTGTACTGGAAGTAGTCGAGCTATAAACAGCAACTGTTTTGCAGAGAGTATGCCGGCAGCAACAAGCATCAAGCATACACCGGTGCAGTATCATCACTATCAACGACTTGGAAAGCTGCCTGCAGATTTAAATGCACATAATGTATAGCATAACACGAGCTACAGTACCAAATATGCTAGCTACCTGGGCAAAGGCACGCTGGCATTGAGGTAATCAATGACGGATTGGTAAACAGCAGGCACCAGCCTGAGACACACGAGTCACAGTATTCCGTCAAGAAAGCCCACCAAAAGCACGCGCTATATGCTTGTGCCTGCCAGCAAATCCTAAAGTGGCCTGTGTAAACTCCTCCAAGCATAGGATCAGGAAAGCAAGCAGTTGCACTGCTTACATTGTCCAGTCTGTGCCAGAGTCGAAGAACGTCCCTCCTGCACCAGTGTCATCAATGGTAAAAGCATCTGCAGGGAAGCTGAGTGAGGCTGTTCCAAAAAGTACAGCTTCGACCTGCACGTAGTAGCAAGTTGTGTACCCAAGATTGGAGTCCAGGACGGGATTGGTGAGGAGCGGAGTGTATGTGACGCCAGTACTTGGTACTCCAGCTGACCCGAACTCCAGCTCGCTCGGAGGCAGGTAAGGTGCAGTGTAGCTTTGCAGGCATAGCGTAAATACTTGGTCGTATGGCACCAGCTGCAATGTGCAGTACACCATTAGTCAAATAGTGCTGTTGCACCGTTGCAAAATGAACATCCTTTTGACGCATTTGCAACTGATGCATGTTGAGCAGTCGCAGTCTCCAAGATGCACACAACTGGACCAGGATAGCTTAGCTCAGATCAAAATCTCGAAGAGCACAGCTTCAAGCCATGTCATCCTGAAAGTGTCTAATATTGGAGTGCCCTTATGTTTATAAGATTTCATTCCACAGTCACCAATGCTTTAGACTGGACTTGCAGATACGACCTGTTGGACGAAGGAGAGTGGCCCCCTTCCAAGGCCGAGGACGCCCCCGTCAAAGGTGAAAACACCACTGTTGTAACTGCACCCAAAGGTAATATCCAAGAGCCCTACATTACTGCCAGTGGTGGTCGTGAGCCAAACCGTCTCAGTTGCCAGTTCATCTTCGGTGTACCCATCCCCATACCTGCATACTCTCAAGATGCACGGCTCAGCACACTGCTAATAAAGCTCCTCCGGCTTTGAAATCATATGCTTCAGACTAAGTCACAACCAAGATCACAGTACTTGGAAGACTGATTGAGGCGAACACTGGCCACGTTGCCATTCTTGTCAAATGACGTGCAAGTTGCATTGTCTCGGGCTTAATGGAGTTACTCATAGTAGTACTCGCAGTTGTAATAGCCATTAGACAAGGAGCAATACTCGGACTCATACAGGTCTTCAACGTAGGCACAAATATAGTTGTCGCAATTGTAGACAGAGAAAGTCGATGACAGAGAGGGCTTGTATATTGGAGCCAAGCAGTCAGGGCAAGATTGGCACTGCAGCAGCACAAAAGTCCAAATGAGCCTTTGCACATTGTCAGGAATGTGCACTGGGTTCCTTCAGAGGGATCCTGAGATAATCAACGCCAGCTCCGTAGTTGCTTCCTTCGAATTCAGTATTTCCTTCCAACGTGTTCATGCATGAGATGCAGTGGTGATGATCATTGAAGCCTGCTGCTACAGTGAACGACCTGAGTCCAGACTAGATCGCTGCTGGTGTCTGCCAGGAGAATCTGTGGTTGGGCTGGGTCGCCAAGGCTAAAATCTGCGAGGTAACCTCCAAAGCCAACGCCATATCCTGGGTGGACTGTATATTATAATCTTCATCAGCAACTTGGAGTGCCTGTGCAGATGCTGCCACCTGGGATGATGTTGTGGATGTTGTATTGTGCGGCCCTGGCACGAGCTTTTGCCTCTCCAGCGACTGCGTTCTCTTCTTTGGGTTTCTCTTGGGCTCTTTGCCAGTTATCAGTTTAAACAATCTCTCTGATCTTGCCTGCAGAACACGCAGTACTCAACGTAAGAAAAGCATTCAATTACTGCATCTAACATGCTGCATTTGATGCAGTAGTTTACAAAAGACATCATTAGCAGATTCAGACATTTTCAAAGAGCAGGCAGCTGCTATCCTATTGTCTAGTTTTGGAGTACAGGTCCAGCACTAATGTGTGAGAAGGGCCTGATGTGTGAGAAGGGGATGAGGATAGACAGGGCAGCCACACTGATTACACTGAAAGCATCAGCATCCACATGCCAGGTGCAGTGTCCTAACCTTGTTACTGTCGTACTGGGATTTGTATGCCTGCTCTTTGCTGGGCCACTCTCTCCGAACAGGCGAATGAGGTGCATCGATGTGAGTCAGGCTCAACCTGCATTTGCATGTCACGGCCATCTCAATGCTGCTCATTTCAGACAACCGGGGTGGAATGAGGATCAACATCATAGGCCCTGCGGTCAATTGTGAGGCTCCTATTCTGGACTGGGACTCGTCCAATGCCAAGTGAGGCCATGACTGGTGGTAGCGTGCTATGCAAAAGGGCAGGATAAGCAACATAGGGCATCTCCTTACTTCAATGTGGATGGCATTGCCTCTGCATTCGGCACTGCACGTGCTGGACCTGGAATGAGCAAGCACACCATGCCAATCTGTGACTATAGCGTTACCATGGACCAAATTGCAGAATGGGAAGAAAGAGAGCAGCACCGCTGGTGGCTTGACCTTTGAAATTCATTCGTGCTACACACGTTACGCTGATTATGACTGACACATAAAGACAAATTGCTAGAGGGTCACAAGGACGTAGTCCACTGAAGAACAAGGGAACATACCTAGTGACGCAGCCTAATGCTCGACAAGAGGGGCTGACACAGACCTGCCAGAACCACATGAAGAAAGAGCACAGCGACAGCGACAAGCCACAAGGGTACTCGAGCAGCAGTCCCTGGCTGCAGGGGCTGAGGAGACGTCATCGGACCGCTAGCATGCGGAGGGTGCTGTAGCGGCCTCAAGTGGCCGGCCAGGCCGCCGCGCAGCTAGGCGGACAGCAGATGTACTTGGCGGAAGCCGGGCTCCTCTGATGCAGTGGGAGGGCAGCAGGGCGAAGATAAGGGGAGGAGGGACGTGGACTGGAAAAGGGTCCAGCCAGTCGCAATTTCCACGGCCAGTCGGGGGAGGGGAAGGCGGGGCGGCCGCAGTGTCGTGTCCAGGCGGGAGGGAAGCTCTGTCCATGTTTCTCGGCCTGACCCTTCCACAGCCCATCGGCTACGTCTGGGAGAGTGCTTCTTCTTCAGCTCTGACTGCTTTGTCCACCCTTTCCGGCTGGCTTTTCACAGCCCTCGCCGCCTTTGGACGAGCTTACTCTTTCTGGCTGCGGCTGCGGAAAGTAAGCTCATCCGAAGGGGTGGCGAAGGCTGTGGTACTTGCTTGTGTCGTTTATTGCTTTTCGGCCCCTTCGGACCTTCGGCTCACTTCTGCATCTTTTGTGGAAGGCCAGCTCGAGAGAATGGACGACGTCCCCGAGGAAGAAGTGAGCTACTACCAAAAGAATAGAAGAAAGTGCTCGCCCGTAGAGAAGAGGGGCTGGCAAAGACAGAAAGTGCGCGCCCATAGAGAAAGAAGAAGGCTCGCCCATAGAGAAAGAGGGGCTGGCAAAGCCAGCCCAATAAGAATGGACAATGACCAAAGCCCAAAAACGACGTGCACGGGGCTCTTGGGTCCCAGTGGCTTGACCTGTTGGCTAGGCTTGCGCGGCGGGCTGTGTCCCGCAGACGCGGCGAGCCAGCCGACTTCAACGCCGCGGGCTCGTGGGCTCAGTTTTATCGGATGCGCCTCTCTGTATACCTGCAGCGGTCCATGGCCCACGCTCTGCATCTGCGAGCTGGCCGTGCTCTCGCTGCGGGCTCTGGCTTTCGTCAGGGTGATAGCTTCCCGGCAGCTAGTCTGTCGGATCTGAGGCTCCTCACTCATACTTATTGAAAGATCCATCCTCCCCCTCTTTTACCATTGCATCCTCAGGCCCCTTTGTAGCTGCTCACCGCTCTTAGGCCCCTCTGAACCTTTGTGCATTCTTTTTGGGCTGGCTTTTCGCAGCCCTTGCCCCCATTGGGAGTGCCACTTCTTTCTGCCGTGGCCCGCAATTGGCCGCCCGCTCCGCTGTCAGCATCGAGAAAGAAGTGGCACTCCCAATGGGGGCAAGGGCTGCGAAAAGCCAGCCCAAAAAGAATTCACAAAGGTTCAGAGGGGCCTAAGAGCGGTGAGCAGCTACAAAGGGGCCTGAGGATGCAATGGTAAAACAGGGGGAGGATGGATCACTCAATAAGTACGAGTGAGGAAGAGAGCGGGCCCCGCCGCCGCCGCGACGACGCGTGTGGCACGGGGCCCGTGAAGGCCGAGCCGCTAGCCAGCCCAAGTGCGGACTCTACGGGTGCAGAGTATGCGGCTGCCGATTTCCGAGGAGCGGCTGACTAACCGGAACAGCGAGGTGCATACAGAGGGTGCAGCTCTCGCGGCCGAGAGATTCCCACTTCGCATCCACAAGCACCTGAGCCTGTCCTCTGGCAAAGGTCTAACCACTCAAGTTATGACATGGTCCAGACAAGTGGATAGCAGACATTACGCAAGTAAAGATTTGATTGATAAGGATAACTCTCACGGAAGCCCATTTAGCAGCCCCAAGTTGGAAACACTAGCGACCGAATGTAGGTCTTAGGGTTGTAAATTTGAGGGGTTCAGGCTTTAGCAGTCTGCCGAATGCCGGAGGCAGCAGCCAGCGGACAGCCAGCACGAATGCAAGGCGTGAGCCAAGGAACACTGAAGGGAAATGGAAAGCCCGATGCGGCACATCATTGCAAAGAGCCTGCGGCGTTGAGGTCGGCCTGCTCCGCTGCGGAAGGCCACACATCAAGAGCAGAGTCCGAAGCCAGCCCCACGAATTGTTATAGAGTTCCACTCTCTATGGGCTCGCTTTCTTCTTCTGGGCTGGCCTCTGACAGCCACCAGTCAATCTGGCCGCGCTTTCTTTTTATAGGGATCTCACCCCCACGTTAAGGGGGTTGCTGAGAGATAGCAATTAGGTGCCAGCCCAGCAGATTGGCCGAGGAGGCGTGCGCGGAGCAGCACCCGTCAACAATTACCGCCGACGGTCCCGAAAAGTCGTCCGGTAGGGCTCAAGCGTGGGGCATCTTGCCGCCCAGCCAGCGGCGGGAGTGTGCACTCCACGCAGACAGGCCCGACGTGGCTTCCGTGCGCTCCACGCTCCAAAGCTCGGTCGGCGGCAGCGAGATATGGACGGCACCTCTGATCGAGCCTCTCCGCTCTGTTCGGCCACCTCGGAGCTTGCGTGATGGCATGGCTATCTTGCCATCAAGAGAAGCGACTGAATCATCGACTTGGTCTTGGTCGGTGCGGAGCGTTGCGGTTGTACACACCTCTGTGGCTGTGCTGCCGTGGTCGTTTGGGTGTAGTTGTCGTGTATCTGAAACAAAACGGCCAAGTACAAAGGCAAGCACATCTGATGACGTACATCATCCACTGCAAATTGACCCGCTTAGTAACCACGGGTCAATACATTAAGGTCGCTAGTCGACAATATGGCCCTCGATCACTTCATACACGCTGCTGCCAGCATAGACATGCGGTAGCTACGTCAATGAAAGGGCCTCCCTACAATTTTAGCCCGTTCCGGCCACCCGCGGGACGATGAATTCTGCCCGCTCGCCATCGACACACACGGGGCGTTGGGCGCTCGGTGGCTCGAGCTGCTCAATCAGCTCTCACGACACGCCATCGCCCGCCGCTTCCATGGGGAGCCGGTGGACTGCCATGCAGCCGGGTCAATAGCGCAGGTGTACCGCATGCGCTTGGCCGTCTCGCTGCAGAGGTCCATGGCCCGCGCGCTGCACCTGCGTGCCAGACGAGCCCTCGCTGCTGCCTCTGGCCCTGGCCAGGGGACCTACTTCCAGGAGCCACGTTTCTCTGACTTGAGGCTGCTTAGCAGGGGTTACTGAGAGCTTCGTAGCTGCTTAGTCTCTTTTGGTGCTTGTGTCCTCAGTGCTTCCCCTGGCCCCTTCTCGCAATTTGTTCATTCTTTTTTGGGCTGGCCTTTTCCAGCCACTAACCTGTATGGGCAAGCCCGTCTCCTCTTTCCGGCCCCTTCAGACCCTGTCCATCTTTTCGGGCTGGCATTGAACAGCCCTCGCCGCTTTTGGATGAGCTCACTTCCTACAGTGCCGTGCTGCAGCAAATCGACGCGCGACACCTTTGTCGGGGTGGCAATAACTACCGGTGTTCTGCAAGTTTGAGATGTGTTTCAGGATGCGGCTCTCACTGAGCCTGCAGCCGTGACAATTTTTGCCCTTCACAAGCGTGGTAGGTGGCCCTGAGCAAGGTTACCTGCGTCCAAGGTGGTGCTCCGGCTCCCCCAACATCCTGTCGATTTGCAAGTGCTCATTAGTAGATACTATACCACTTCCAAGCGTGCTTCTGACTGTCATTCCCTTGCCCCCTTCTCAATACAGCTTTGCTTGTTGCTAGCGCGTCACTTGCGCTCTCACGCCCTTATGCATGATAGATGTGTTAACTCGGCTTGCCCTCCCGTTCATTGCATGCGCACCCCCCACCTTCCATTGAAAATCTTCAGTACATGCTTCAGAGCTAGCCGTTTGCAGCCAATTGTCCTTCGAGAGTACTTTTCTGATCATTAGGGCTGCTTGGCTCTTGACCAAGCATGCCAGGAGGTATAGACGCCAAGCCCAAGTGCAAGAATGCGCGGCCAAGGACGACGTGCGACCACTGGTGTGCGACAATATGAAGATAGACAGTGGCTGAGTTGCTAATGGGGTCCACGCATCTTGGCCAACGTCGTCGTCAAGGCCGACGCTTTTGACAGCTTCATTTGATACCCTCAGCCAGTAAGGTGGGGTGCGCGGTCGCCAACGCCGCCCGCAAAGACGAAGTCA
Organism: Spirogloea muscicola; assembly: GCA_009602725.1. Classification (NCBI taxonomy): domain Eukaryota; kingdom Viridiplantae; phylum Streptophyta; class Zygnematophyceae; order Spirogloeales; family Spirogloeaceae; genus Spirogloea; species Spirogloea muscicola. The sequence continues at coordinate 139,360 of WELB01000231.1, forward strand.
ATAACGAAAATCAAACGGTAGGGTGATGAATGATTCTGCTGGCGTCCACCAACAACCGTCGGGCTAATAAGGCTTGTTGGCTTGACCTCCTGCACCAGCTCATGACATGCTGTCTCCCAATGGCAGTAGGGGAGCAGCCGATATACAACGTTGCCGGCTGTTTGGCCCTCGTGTACACGGCATGCGTCTTGCCACACCGCTGCAGCGCTTCCTGGCATCTGCCCTGCATCTGCATGCTGGCCGTGCCTTGGCTGCCGCATGAGGCGATAGGTGGGGCGCCTTTCTTCTGGGTGCTGATCAATCCGAAATGCGGCTGTGACTAAGGAGCATATGAGCGGCCAGCCATTGTGGTCACTGGCCCTAATTATCTGCGCTGTCTGACACAAAGAAAGCCTTGTCCATCCTCGTTGGTTGGCCTTTCACAGCCATCGCCCCCTTTGAGGAGAGCTTATCGGTCTGAAGAAAGCCAGAGGGCCCGAATATAGTGATGACTGCTCGTGCACGTCTTGGCAGTGCTGCGAGGAACTATACAGTAGTGTGACTGTCATTACATGGCAACGGCGCTGCTACACTGATGCTGACAATCGTTGCCGCCAGTGCGTGCACTTGCTTGTGTACGCGTGAGAGCAAAGACAAGGGGAACAGCGTGTACCAAGTAACAGAGGGCCAGAGGCCAAGTACCAAGGCAAGCACGTCCACAGAGTCGTGCGTTAGCTGCTAAATCGACCTTCTTGGTAGCTGCACTTATCGCATAGCTGAAAAGCGTGCATGACAATGGAGGGCTTTATCGGCCAATTTCGTGGGCAAGCACATCAAACATGTGGACATCATCTGCTGCTGAGCAGATCTGCTCGGTGTTTACGGGTCGGCAAGTAGAGATTTAGGTTTAGGCTTAGGATTTAGGGCAGGTGTTAGTACTGACACGGCAAACTCCAAGCCATCCTGCCACTACATAATAGTGATATGCAACACTGACGGATGTAGTGGCACTGACGTTCTCAACTTCAACAGGTTGTCCTGCCACCCGCCCAGGCCCTTGACTTACCTTGGAAAGAGCTGTTTCTGCCAGTGTTGGTGTCAGCCGGTTCAATCGGATGTCTTCAACGCCATTGCACCTGAGCGTGTGAGTGCTCTGCGGGCCACATTTTATATTTGTGAAGCCACTTTCTAGACTCTGCTGATATTTGCCTCTTCCTCCAAGGGCTCCACCCTGAGAGCTAGCTGTGTCCCATCTCTTTGGGCTCGCCTCTTACAGCCATTGCCTCCCGTCCTCTGCACTGACATCTCCGCGCGCAAAAAACCATGCAAATCCGGGCGGCAGTGCGACTGGCTGAAGCTGAGGGCAGGAAAGAAGTCGAAGAGCACTTTCAAAGTAAGGTAATGCCTGCGAAGACCAGCCCAAAAGCAACAGCTCTTCTAACGTACTGCAGTGGCTGTGAAGGCCAGCCCAAAAAGAACGACAAGGTCCAAAGGGCCAAAATGCGCCAAAATCACAGAGCTCTGCGCAAAGAAGGAGAAGGAGCGTGGTGCGCTTAAAATGAAAGCGTGGCCAAATCAAGCCAATACAGTGTTCAGACAAAAACGAGTGCAAAGAAGTGGAGCCTTGTCGACCCGTCCTACGACCACTTCTGGAGCTGCGGGATGAGTGTGGCAGCAACAGTGGCAGGAGGGATGACAGGGGTGGGAATGAGGGCCGGAAAAGTCGATGAGGGCCTTGCGACCTGTCCTTCATCCACTTCTGGAGCCGCCAGAGGAGTAGGGTAGCAGCAGTGGCAGGAGGGATGGCGGAGGGGGGAAGGAGGGCTAGAAGTGCCGATGGGGCCTTGACGACCCGTCCTGCGGCCGCGTCTGGAGCTGCTAGAAGAGTGGGAGGCAGCAGCTGTGGCAGGAGGGAAGGAGGGCCGGGAGGGCTGGGGCATCGGGGGCTGGGTGGCCGAAGGGCCAGGGCCTGCCGCCGCGTTGGCCAAGATGCCGGCTGCTTGGGCCGCCTGGGTCGGGGTGGCCGAAGGCACAGCACGGGCGAGGGTGACTGGCGGAGCTCGGCAGCCGGCAAGGCCCGGGAGGCGCCACCGGGGCGCCCGAGGAAGCCCTGGGGCCTGGCGCGGCCATGAGCGCGGCGGCGCGGGCGGCGGGCGCTGTCGCCCCAACGGATGCCCGAGGGAATGGACGACGAGAGGGGTGGATAAGGGGCGTGCCTCTTTCCCTGGCCCCCTACTCCCCTGGCCCCCTACTCGTAGTTCATTCTTTTTTGGGCTGGCTTGTCCAGCCCCTCTCCTCAATGGGCAAAAAGAGCCCGCCCATTGAGGATAGGGGCTGGACCAGCCAGCCCAAAAAAGAATGGACAAAGTACGAGAAGGGAGCCAGGGGAAGCGCGAAGAAAAACAAGCACAAGAAGAAACAAAGCAGCTACGAATGACTCAGTAACTCCTGCTGAGCAGCCGCAGATCAGAGATGCTAGGGTCCTGGAAGTGGGTCCCCTGGACAGAGCCAGAGGCAGCAGCTAGGGCTCTTCCGGCTCGAAGGTGCAGCGCACGGGCCATGGACCTCTGCAGCGAGACGGCCAAGCGCATGCGATACACTTGCGCCAGCGACCCGGCTGCAGGAAAGTCTACCGGCTCACCCTGGAAGCGACGGGCGATTGCGTGGCGGGCGAGCTGGTTAAGTAGCTCAAGCCACCGAGCGCCCAGTGCCCCATGGATGTCAATTGCCAACGGGAAGAACTCGTCTTCCGGCGGATGGTCGGCGTACTTGATCTCTTTTGCTCGAGCGGCGCAGGCGACCGCATACCCAGCCTTGGTGGCAGACTGGGCTGGGTGGGAGCGGTCGAATGCGTCGGTAGTCACCACGTCCAGAAGCAGACGTGGCCCGCCGGCCTGTGGGGTGGCCACCAGGTCGACGCGACGAGCGTGGAGACCGTCGGCCCTTTCCTGGAGCGGCATGACGCTGGAGTGCTCCGCTGCCACCGCGAAACCAGCCTCCACCAGGATGCCGTGCATCGCGTCCCGGAGGCGGTCGTGGGCCGCCGTCCTCTCGCCGCCGTGGGAAATGCGCAGGACGTGAGCAGCCAGCTCGCCAGGCTCGGCCCCTCGCTCGCCACACTGGCATTGACGCACGCCCTGGGAGGCATGGAGGCGGCAGCAGGAGCCGGTGGACGGCAGTGCGAAACACCTCATCTGGGAGGGTCAGGGCGTCAGTGATGGGGAGTGCCTGGAGCCACGCCGCTGCCCCCGGGGAGGAGGCCGATTGTAGTCTCGCGCGCCCGCGCAGGTCGGCCTCTGGGAGCTGCAGCACGGCGGTGGTGTAGGCGGCCTTGTCGACGACACCCGCGAAGCGCGCTTGGACGCGCAGGTCAGCGGTGTGCGCGAGGTGCGCAAAGGAGACCGCCTGGCCGGCCATGTCGGGGTGCGCCGCGAGCAGCTCCTGGTGGGCGGTGCGAAGCGCCACCTGGAACGGCAGCGCGCCCTTGTCCACCTCCACCACCGCCTGCTCCAGTGCACGCCGGCCATGGACGATGAAGCGCTGAGCCACCGAGGCGGCAGTCTGCGCCCAGGCGAGGTATGCAGCCCGGCATGAGCGGACGAGCGGGCGCAGGCCGAAACCCCCGTGGCTGATGGGCGAGCCCTTCTTCTTTCCCTGCAGGTCTGAGTAGCGAGCTACTCAGACCTGATGTTGATCACTCGTGGGTACTGAGCTTCCCTCTGCTTCGTCTACGTGTTTTGAAGTGTTTTGATTGTGGTCCTTTTTCGGCTCCTCTTTCTTTGGCTTCAGACATTGTCCATTCTTTTTGGACTGGCTTTGCCAGCCCCTCTTCTCTATGGCGCGCACTTCATTCTCGGCTCCTCCTTTGGCTTCTCTATGGGCGAGCCCTTTCTTCTGCTTTGGACATTGTCCATTCTTTTTAGGGACCCCTACTCGTACTTTGCTCATTCTTTTTAGGGCTGGCTTGTCCAGCCCCTCTCCTCAATGGGCGAGCCCTTTCTTCATTCTTTTTGGGCTGGCTTTGCCAGCTGCTCCTCTTCTCCATGGGCGCGCACTTCTGATACTTGCAGCCAGGCCCTCGTGGCACCTGGCTGCGCGCTCCAGGGAGCGGAGGAGCCTCCTGGGCAGCCCCAGGGCGCAAAGCGGACCCTGCTCGTCGGGCAGCGGAACCCGTGAAGCCCGACTGGTCTTGCCCAAGCGCGCTGGCCGGAGGAGGGAGGGCAGGAAACAGGGGGCACGACGTCTCTCCCCCTCTCCCCCTCTCCCCCCCCCCCCCCCCCC
>WELB01000231.1:155635-173931 GCA_009602725.1 Spirogloea muscicola
CTGCTGGCACAAGAGCTAGTCAATTGCCGTCCGGTATTCGAGCGTCAGCTAGCGACCTCTATGTGCTGACTCGTGGTTACTGAGCGGGTCAGCTTAGCAGCAGGTGACGTACATTTGTCCAATGTGCTTGCCTTTGTACTTGGCCACACATGGCCTCCCCATCTCTTAATATACACGCATTTTCCTATTCCCCTTCCCCGCCTCTTTCCAGCGCTCACTCGTTCACAGGAGCCCGAGGCACCGACTCCGCGCTGCGCGCCTCGCCGCGCCGCGGCCCGGCCACGCCCGCCGCTCCAAGCCACACAGCCCGCGGCCTTCCGCCGTCTGCCGGAACGTCTCGATGGCCCCTCCACAGCCTCTGCAGGCAGTGGCTGCCGCCCGCGCACCCCTGCGGCTCGCCTTCTCCATGGGGCTCTGGCAGCAGGTTCCTCTCCGCCCCTTGCTGCCGAGCATTGCAGTGCAGCGGTGTTTTTCCCTGCCGGTCCGCCGTCGGTCTACGTCCCTGTGACTCTCTGGCTTGACGTTACCTTGTCTAGGCCTGGGACGGCAATCGGCGATGTAAATGTAACACTAGCTGCTTCTACATGCTCGCCTCTTGAGCTGGCACGGTGTGCTTGCTCGCTCCAGGCCCTGCAGACGCCGGGCCGAATGCAGAAGCGACGCCATCCACGCTCAAGTAAGGAGGTGTCCTCAGCTCCTTGCCTGCCTGCTTTTGCACAGCACGCTTTTGCCAGCCTTGGTGCTGATCGTGGCACTTGGTATCAGACTGGCCCCAGAATCTGCAACACTGGAGCTTGACAATAGACCTTAAGAGCAGGGCCGATGTTTTCAGATCCTCATCACGACATGACGTGAATTTACCCGTGACCTTCACATGGCAGGTTGAGCCTGACTCACATCGACGCACCTCATTCGCCTATTCGGAGACAGTGGCCCAGCAAAGAGCATGCATTCAGGTTTCAGCAACACAGCGACAAGGTCAGTGTTCATGACTAGCATGTGACTACAATGCTGTCTATCAACATCAGTGTACATGTGCTTTGACACCCTTGTCTGCTTGCAGCCCATGCTGGTCGTTATAAGGCCTTGCAATGGGTGACCTCCCTACGATGATTACATGTACTGTAGTATCAGCTGCTCGCTCTGTGAGAAAATTTGAATTGGCTGCTATGCAGGTGACCATAATGATTGTCGTACACTTTGTTGTCAATTATTTTGCATCACAAATGGATCCAGTGGCTGGACCCTTCGCTTACTGAGCTACTGCAAATTCTGCAGGCAAGATCCGAGAGATTGTATCACCAAATCACTGGCAAAGAGCCAAAAAGACATCCAGGAAAGAGTACGTATACATTGAAGAGCCCGAAGCTTGTGTCAGGGGCGCACAGCACGACAACCACAGCATCAACCAATTAGGCAGCGGCTGTGCAGGCTACTCAGGCTACTTAGCGATCAAGCTTACAATACAACTGTCCACTCAGGTTACAGTGTTGGAATCGGGGGTTACTTCGCAGACTTCGGCCTTGGCAACCCAGCCCAACCACAGATCCTTATTGCAGACACTGGCAGCGACTTACTGTGGACTCAGGTTCAATCAGCACATATGCCATTGCAGCAGGCTTCAGAACTCATCTATACAGCATTGCTTGCCACACAGTTGCAACTAGAGGAAAGATACAGTGTACCTGACAGTGCTTGCATCATATCGCCCTGAAGCAACCCAGTGCAATTGGTGGTGTGCACGTGCTTATTTGCCTCGCACTCTTCTGCTGCTGCAGTGCTTGCCTTTCTCCAGCTGCTACTCTCAAAGCGGACCCATCTTCGATCCCACTCAATCGTTAAACTTCTCTGTCATCAACTGCAACACTCAGGCTTGCGTGTTTGCTGAGGACCAGTATGAGTAAGACAATTGCTACTTCTCAGGAGGCACAGCCGACTGCGAGTACTCCTACGGGTACACCTCTGTGAACTTGGAGACACTGTGTCTTGTACATTGATGCGGTGATCTCGGCATGGCCAATCTCTGCACCACTCATCCTTGTGTTTTATAATATTGGATGTCTCCTAGTCTGAGATGTATCAACCTATTGCAGGGGAGCTTTTACCAGTGCCTGTGCTTATTCATGCATCTCAAAAGCATGCAGGTATGGAGATGGATCCCAAACCTCAGGACAATTGGCTACTGATACGGTGTGGCTCACCACCACGACTGGCAGTAGTGTAGGCTTTGGGGGAGTGGCCTTCGGGTGCGGTCACGACAATTTTGGTACCTTTGGCTATGCAGGGGGCCTCATTGGCCTTGGACGGGGGCCGCTTTCCTTTGTCCAACAGGTACTACTTTGCATGCCCATTGTGAAGCATTGCTGAGTGCACACAGAGCTTGTTAGCTTACATGGCCCTTGCTATATCACACGTGCAAACTAGACATACAATAGTGAATGCATACCACTTGCTATGCTTCAATTCTCGATCTCGTATCCAAGCGATAGACACCCTAGCCTACTCGTGTACAATGTTGAGACTGGGCTTGGGCTTGCGTAATCGCTGATTTGTATAAGGACGTTCATTCTGCACAGCTGCACCGCTTTCTTAACATGAATATAGAAATTATTGCAGCTGCAGGCATATGACGACGTATTTACCCTGTGCCTGCAAAGCTTTGATGCGCCTTACCTGCCTCCAAGCGAGTTGGAATTTGGGTCGGCTGGAGTACCCAGTTTGGGCGTTACTTACACTCCGATCCTCGACAACCCCATCCAGGATGCAAATCTTGGATTCACAACTTTCTACTATGTGCAGGTCAACAGTATACTCGTTGGAACAACCTCACTCAGCATCCCTGCGTCTGCTTTTACGATCGACGGCAGTGGTGGAGGAGGGACATTCTTTGACTCTGGAACAACCTTGACAATGTAAGCAGTGCAACTGCTTGCCAATTTTTTGCCCTGTTGGAGCAACATACACATTGTACATCTAGGACTTGCTGGCAAGTCATGAGCTCTGCCGTTGCCGCTTGCGGCCTATGCTAATATACTCTGTGTTTCAGGCTGGTGAGTGCTGCATACCAACCTGTCATTGACTATCTCAGTGCCAGCGTGCCTCTGCCCAAGTAAGTGTAGAGATATCTGTACTGCAGTCTCTTACTTTCTGTGGATGATGTGCACTCAACCTTCATTGAGACAAGTTCAGACAAGTTCGTGCTTCTATTTGACGAGCTTGATGCTGCCGCATGTGCTGCCGCCGCATACTTTGTGCAGTTCTCAGGTGCTGCAGGTAGCACAGTCTTAGTCAATGAATACTCACTTGCCTAAGATTGCATGTATTGCAGAGCAAACATCAATGGTTTTGGGCTTTGTTGGAACGTTACTGGAAGAGTGGCAGATCAAGACGGTATCAATAACATGGGCATCTTCCCTTTTATGACCTTCCGCATGTCAGGGCCATCTGACTACAGGCTTCCCCCTGTAAATTATATAGCTTTTGTGTCCGATACAGCAGTCTGTGCGTTTATTGGAGAGTCAACTTTCAACATCATTGGCAATCTTGCACAGCAAAATTTCCTGATGGTGCACGACCTGAACCGCACAAGGGTACTTGTTCATATCCTGCATGGCAAGCTGTTTATAGCAATCAAGGCTGCATTTAGCATTATAAGTCGCTCCTTTGTGCCTCATACTGATCGCTTGCAAGCCTGCATGACAGCATCACTGAAAGGCCTACCTTACTTATTCACCAATTTGTAGTTGCTGGCAATGTGCGCAGCAGATCTGAGACACAAGGTCCAAATTACATAAGAAGAAGGCTCAAGCAGGCCTTGCTATACACTATATGACCTGCCTTTCTGTGAATTGCAGATGGGCTGGAAGCCCTTAAACTGCAGTTCAAAGCGCTCACTATTTCCTTCTCCATCACATCCGCCACCCCCTCCGGCACCTCCGGCACCTCCTCCGCATCCCCCTCCCTCAGCTCCTCCTCCGGCACCTCCTCCGCATCCCCCTCCCTCAGCTCCTCGACCTCCACCAAAGGCGTCTCCTCCGCCCCTCCCCTTCGCCCCTCCTCCGCATCCCCCTCCCGCAGCTCCTCCACCTCCACCAAAGGCGTCTCCTCCGCCCCCCCCCAAGGCTTCCTCCGCCCCTCCCCCGCAGCCGCCTCCCGCAGCTCCTCCACCTCCACCAAAGGCGTCTCCTCCGCCCCCCCCCAAGNTCAATACCACGACTCCTATCCCGTTCAACCATACGCCTGGCAATCCGCTGTGGTTCCCAAGTATTCACACCTGGGGTGAGGACTACAATGGCGATCCATACATGCTGACCCCAGTTGGCGTGTACAAGGTCGTCGGCCACGACCGTTGTGCCATCCCTGGCTGCCCTGCGCAGCTGGCACCGCCTCTCACAAGCCCTCCACCGCGGCGGCCGCCGCCACCTCCACGTCCACCTGCACCTCCACGTCCACCTGCACCTCCACGTCCACCTCCACCACCACCACGTCCACCTCCACCTCCACGGCCGCCGCCACCTCCACGTCCACCTGCACCACCACGTCCACCTCCGCCACCACGTCCACCTGCACCACCACGTCCACCACGTCCACCTCCCCCTCCACGGCCGCCGCCTCCTCCACGTCCACCTGCACCTCCACGTCCACCTGCACCTCCACGTGCACCTCCACCTCCACGTCCACCTCCACCACCACCACGTCCACCTCCTCCACCACGTCCACCTGCACCCCCACCTCCTTCGCATCCTCCTCCCACAGTCCCTTCACCTCCACCAAAGGCGTCTCCTCCACCCCCCACCCAGGGTTCCCCCCCATTTCCTCCGCACCCTCCTGGCTCACCCTTTCCTTCTTCACCTCATCCACCACCACTCTAGGCTTCCCCTCCACCTCCTGCATAATCTCCTACACTCATTCCACCTCCTCAAAGGGAGGAGGACACAGTGGCTGCTGTGTGCACCAGAGTTGGAGGAATACGGCTCGATCGTAGTTCACCTTTCCACAGGTGAGTATGGAGTGTCTGTCCGTTATTAGTCAGGGAAAGGTGTGAGAAAGATGTGATGAGTAAGATGTAATGGTCAAAATATGACCCAAGACAGGTGGTACAAAGGAGTACGAGATGTTGCTGGAGTTGGGCCATTCAGCAGCTGATTATGTTAGCCTAATGCAGTAGTCAGATTGTAGTCTTAAAGAGAACTTGTACGTTCCTGGGGGTGATTTTGAGGGTTTTAGGTGCTACTGTAACGAGGAAGTACCACAAATTGATTAAGTCCGGGGACTATTTCTATCAAAGGGTGCAAGAATACTAGACACTAGTACAGGGCAACGTGGGGACAAATAAATTGAGAAGGAGGACTTCTGGCTTTGTTATTCCCGTTTCTAGTGGTTAATTTGCATTGTGGTGAAGTGTAGGTGTTGCCCATTCCTACGGTCCCTTGTTCAATCCAGCATGACAGCTGAGCTCTTTTACCGTGACAAGCCATAGCTGCGCTGGTGAGCGCATGCCCATGTGCTTCGATCAGATGCTGTCACGATTACACAGTTGCTAGAGTTGCTCTAATGGTTATGAAAGCTGGACAGATGCCATTGTCCATTGGAAGACATGGCGGTTGAAGGGTAATGACCGGTTCATATAGATGTAGTGGAAGACTTGGTGCACCTTCAGGAGCTCCATAGAGCAAGGAAGCTAAGAAGAGCTGCTTATGTTAGGTTCGTAATGACAGTAGATAAGCTTGTTGCAAACAAGGAACCAGCGATGGGGAAGCCAGACTGCAGCAGTGAGAGGGCCAAGGTACTGAGTGAGAGGTGCAACAACCAGCCTCCTATGGAGCGTATTGGTTTGGCCAGAAAAACACCCGTCAAAGCAACAAGTAGCCTCTCTAGATTGGATAGGATTGACTAAAAGGACACCCGCACTGGAGTCTGGCACAGCAAATAACACATGGATTGGTATGAAAGTATGAGACAATGGCCTGCGATTACTGCAGAATTAATGGATATAAGGCCTGCATTTGCAGCGGTGAGCGTGCTGACTGAAGCCCCACCAATCAAGGTGCGCTTTGCCCATTCAGTATTTGTTGCTCTATTACCGTTGCAACACCAATTCAATGCCTTACCTTGCTCGGCCGAGCAGCGCAGGCTTTGCGATCCGCAGCATTCCTTACACATTTGCGCCGTACAGCCATACCAAGGTGCCGTTGAAGGAGCGCGCCGACTGTGCACATGCTCCGTTGCCCGTGGGTCAAGGCTCATTGCTAGTACAACCTGTGGCCTCGATGCTGGGGTAATTATAGAGGTCGCAGATGGGCTAAAAAATCCCATCCAGGTGCCCATTTTGGACATTGGACGTGCCTCGTTGATCTTGTAAGCTCCTTGCTTGCCGGACTTGCAGATGCATTATTTGCCGCTATAACTAACCACTGGAAAGACTGTGGCTGAGTTGCTCATGGGGCCAATGCAACTTGGCCCATGTCGTCTTCAAGGACGCTTTGACAGCTCCAGTCTGATACCCTCAGCCAGTAAGGTGGGTGCACAGTTGCCAACGGCGCCCGCAATGACGAAGTCAATCATGCAAATTAGTCGGTAGGGTGATACATCATAATGCTAGTGTCCACTAACGTGCATCAAGCATTTGGGGCTTGGTGGCTTGACCTCCTGCACCAGCTCACGCTCTGCACTGCATCTGCCTGCTGGCTGTAACCTGGCTGCCGCCTTAGGCGATGGGCGGGGCGCCTCTCTCCTGGGTGCTATGCTTGTCCAAATTGCGGCTGTGACTTAAGGATCATATGAGCGGCCAGCCAATGTGGTCACTGGCCTAGTTTTTTGCGCCGACTCCTTCAACCTTGTCCATTGTCGTTGGGTTGACCTTTCACAGCCATCGCCCCCTCTAGGGAGAGCTTATCGGCCTGAAGAAAAGCTAGGGGCCCGAATACAAAGATGACTGCTCGTGCACGTCGTGGCAATCTGCAAGGAATCATACAATGGTGTAAATGTCAGTATACGGCAAAGGCGCTGTTTCACAGATGGTGACAATTGTTGGCGCCAGTGCACGCACTTGCTTGTGTACGCTTGAAAGAATAGACAAGGGGAACAGCGTGTACCAAGTGACAGAGGGCCAGAGGCCAAAGACTAAGGCGAGCACGTCTACAGATGTAGTACGCCAGCTGCTATATTGACTTCCTTGGTAGCCGCGCTTAGCCCGTCGCTGAAAAGCGTGGGTGACGCTGGAGGGCTTTATTGGCCAAATAACATGTGCAAGCACATCAACAGATGGACACACAACGCTTGCTGCTAAGTAGACCCGTCAATAACCACGGGTCGGCAAAATAGAGGTCTGCTTTAGGTCCAGGATATAGGATGGCGGATATTGGACCCCGCACGGCACATTTTAAGCCATGCCTTACCTGAAGTTGATCTGCAACACTAATGGATGTAGTGGCACTGACGTCCTCAGATTTCAAGTCCATTGTCCTGCCACCCGCCCCAGCCGTTGTATACCTTAGAAAAGCTGTTTCTTCCAGTGCTGCGTCAGCCACTTCAAACGGATGTCTTTTGGCCCCATTGCACCTGAGCGTGTGAGTGTTCTGCTTACAGCCACCGCCCTTTACTGAAGCGTCTTATATTCTTGCAAGCCACGTGTTATGATTGTGAAGCCACTTGTCTTGATACTGCTGACTTATTTGCATCATCCTTATTGGCATCATCCTTATTTGCATCAGCCTGTGAGGGCTCCACCCGGACCTTGTCCCAGCTCTTTAGGGCTGGCCTCTCACAGCCATCGCCTTCCGTATTCTGCACTGATATCTCCACTCACAACGCTCATACGCTCATATCTCCACGCTCATACGTATCTGCGGCAGTGCGACTAGCTTAAGCTGAGGTCAGGAATGAAGAGGAACAGCGATGTCATAGTACGGCAATGGCCGTGAGAGGCCAGCCCAAAAGCAACACCTCTGCGTCCACGGGGCGTTCGGCAGCCGCTGGCTGGATCTCCTCCAGCGGCTTGCCCGTCAGGCTATTGATCGGAGGTCGGGTCTGCCCGGGTCGCTGCCCGGCTTCAACGCCGCCAGGTCGCTCGCCCAAGTCTTTCGGATGCGCCTGGCAGTATCGTTCCAACGTTCCCTTGCCCTCGCAGTCCACACGCGCTCTGGCCGCCGCCTCCGGGTCTCGGCGGAGCGCCTCCTTCAGCTGCGAGCTGCGAGCCCGCCTCGCGGAGCACCTTCAGCCCGCGGCCCGGCTCCCCGAGCTGGAGGATATGCAGCTGTCCTTGGCCATGCTGACCAAGGCCATCGGGCAGCGGCCCCAGTACTTGACGCGGGCCACCCCGCCGTCCCCAGAGGCATTGGCGGCGTACGCGACTTTCGACGCGGGCATGGTGGCGAGCTTGGCGGCCCTGGTCCGCCACCAGGGCTTCCCCCAGTCGCCAGCCGCTATCCACCAGGCGGCGCTACCCATCAGCCACGGGGGTCTCGGCCTGCGCCCGCTCGTCCGCTCATGCCGGGCTGCATACCTCATTGCTCTTCCTCCCCTCAGCTCATCTGACTTCCTACTGCTGACACGGGGGTATTGAGGGCGCCCTGTCTGCCTAGCCTTTGGCTCCGTCATGAACACCTGTATGCATCTGGCTGGCATTTCACAGCCGATTCTTTCATATCAGCAGCCGCTTTCTTTCATACCTCGGCAGCTGGGCGCAGACTGCCGCCTCCGTGGCTCAGCGCTTCATGGTCCATGGCCGGCGTGCACTGGAGCAGGCGGTGGTGGAGGTGGACAAAGGCGCGCTGCCGTTCCAGGTGGCGCTTCGCACCGCCCACCAGGAGCTGCTCGCGGCGCACCCCGACATGGCCGGCCAGGCGGTCTCCTTTGCGCACCTCGCGCACACCGCTGACCTGCGCGTCCAAGCGCGCTTCGCGGCCGTCGTCGACAAGGCCGCCTACACCACCGCCGTGCTGCAGCTTCCTGAGGCTGACCTGCGCGGGCGCGCGAGACTACATTCGGCCTCCTCCCCGGGGGCAGCGGCGTGGCTCCAGGCACTCCCCATCACTGACGCCCTGACCCTCCCAGATGAGGTGTTTCGCACTGCCGTCCACCGGCTCCTGGGGCTGCCGCCTCCATGCCTCCAGGGCGTGCGTCAATGCCAGTGTGGCGAGCGAGGGGCCAAGCCTGGCGAGCTGGCTGCTCACGTCCTGCGCTGTTCCCATGGCGGCGAGAGGACGGCGGCCCACGACCGCCTCCGGGACGCGATGCACAGCATCCTGGTGGAGGCTGGCTTCGCGGTGGCAGCGGAGCACTCCGGCGTCATGCCGCTCCAGGCCAGGGCCGACGGTCTCCACGCTCGTCGCGTCGACCTGGTGGCCACCCCACAGGCCGGCGGGCCACGTCTGCTTCTGGATGTGGTGACTACCGACGCATTTGACCGCTCCCACCCAGCCCAGTCTGCCACCAAGGCTGGGTATGCGGTCGCCTGCGCCGCTCGGGCAAAAGAGATCAAGTACGCCGACCATCCACCGGAAGACGAGTTCTTCCCGTTGGCAATTGACATCCATGGGGCACTGGGCGCTCGGTGGCTTGAGCTACTTAACCAGCTCGCCCGCCACGCAATCGCCCGTCGCTTCCATGGTGAACCGGTAGACTTTCCTGCAGCCGGGTCGCTGGCGCAAGTGTATCGCATGCGCTTGGCCGTCTCGCTGCAGAGGTCCATGGCCCGTGCGCTGCACCTTCGTGCCGGGAGAGCCCTCGCTGCTGCCTCTGGCTCTGTCCAGGGGACCCACTTCCAGGACCCTAGCCTCTCTGATTTGCGGCTGCTTAGCAGGGGTTACTGAGTAATTTGTAGCTGCTTTCTTTCTTTGTGTGCTTTGGTTTCTTAGCGCTTCCTCTGGCTTCCTGTGGCCCCCTTCTCGTTCTTTGTTCATTCTTTTTTGGGCTGGCTTGTCCAGCCCCTATCCTCAATGGGCGAGCCCTTTCTCCTTCCCCGCCTCGAGCTATTCTGACCTGCTGTTGCTCACTCGTGAGTATTGAGCTTCCCTAGTGTGATGTTGTGTTTGGTAGAGTAGTCCTTCTTCGGCATCTCTTTCTTTGGCTTTGGACATTGTCCATTCTTTTTGGGCTGGATTTGCCAGCCCCTCTTCTCTATGGGCGAGCCCTTTCTTCCTCTGCAAATGTAAGGCAGTTGCTGTGAAAGGCCAGCCGAAAAAGAATGAACCAGGTCCGAAAGGCCGAAAGGAGCCAAAATCACACAGCTATGCCCAACGGAACCTACAAAAAAGAAAGAGCTCGCCCATTGAGGATAGGGGCTGGAACAGCCAGCCCAAAAAAGAATGAGCTGAGTACAAGAAGGCCAAGAAGAAGGGGGCCAGGCGAAGCACTAAGGCGAAGCACTAAGAACAAAGATGGTCGATAAGCGAGGGCGCCAGCCGTTTTGGCACCTGGCTGCGCGCTCCAGGGAGCGGAGGAGCCTCCTGGGCTGGTTGCTCCAGCCCCTGGCCTCAATGGGCGAGCCTTTCTCTCCTGGGCAGGGCCCCCAGGGCGCAGAGCGGACCCTGCTCGTCGGGCACCGGAACGGCCGCCGTGGAGCCCGACTCGCCTTGACCAAGCGCGCTGGCCGGGGGAGGGAGGGCAGGAACCAGGGGCTACTCTCTCTCTCTCTCTCTCTCTCTCTCTCTCTCTCTCTCTCTCTCTCTCTCTCTCTCTCTCTCTCTCTCTCTCTCTCTCTCTCTCTCTCTCTCTCTCTCTCTCTCTCTCTCTCTCTCTCTCTCTCTCTCTCTCTCTCTCTCTCTCTCTCTCTCTCTCTCTCTCTCTCTCTCTCTCTCTCTCTCTNCTCTCTCTCCCTCCCTCCCTCTCCCTCTCAGTTTCTCTCACTGTCGCCCTTCTATCTACCTTCCTCTTACTGGAAAGGGGCGGGGAGGATGGCCAAGGCAGTCGGGGACCCCACTTCGGCAGCAGCTTGCACCACCGCTACGCGTCTGCTGCCGCCAAAGCGGCCGACGCGGCCGACGCCCTCGCCACCGAGCCTGGCAACTTCACTACACGGCACACCGTGCTGCCGCGCAGAGCTGCTGCTAGCGCTCTCAAGGAGGACCGTCTGAGATCTTAGCACACAGCCGTATCGTCGTCCGAGGCCGTCAAAGTGCTACTTGCTCTGCGCTCCCTCGCCAGCACACCTTCAGCGTCCGCTGCCAGCCACGCATAGTGGCACTGGACAGCTGACAAGTCGCCCTTGCCTGCGACCGCTTTCGACCTTGCACAGCGTCAGGCAAGAGTCAACACCTGAGCTGAAGCCACTCTGCTCAAGTGCCAGATGACCACCAGACGTCCCGAGGTTTGCCAGAGGGAGCTGCCAAAGTCGGCAGTCCTGTTCATACTGTCTCTTCTCCTCATGACCCCCTTGCAACGATCACTAGCTCTATTCCTCCTCAAAGAGACAGCTGAGCAGCCAGCAACTCCGAGGTACTTGCACTGCCTGCAATGCATCATCCACAGAATCAGATTGGTTATTGTGTACGACCACAGATTCGATGGTACAACTAGTCTTATGGTAGTTGTGCTGCTACTGTGAATTCAGCAGGAGCTGCTTGTTGCTAGAGCGGATCATACAGTCCTCTGTGCCACCTTGCATTTATACAGCACTCCCAGCATTGGTCTTTACAGTGCTCTGGGAGCTATCCAAGCCTTGCCAAAAGCTTATTGGCTGACAAGCAAGCTCGAACTTGGGCTGCAGCTTGCAGTTGACAAACATTGCTGAAGCCCACTCTTCCCACTGGTGGTCGTCGCAGTGGAAGCAGGGCTACCTTCTCCACCAGGCTGAAAGCGACAAGGTGACCAGGATATGCAACCGAGCCCAAGGGCGTTTGTGGCAGGCATCCACATTGCAAAGCATGAACACCACCATGCTAGCCCACCATCACGCCTTGATGAATAGGAACTCACACTA
The DNA here is from genome assembly GCA_009602725.1 of Spirogloea muscicola. NCBI lineage: Eukaryota > Viridiplantae > Streptophyta > Zygnematophyceae > Spirogloeales > Spirogloeaceae > Spirogloea > Spirogloea muscicola. The sequence continues at coordinate 167,556 of WELB01000231.1, forward strand.
CAAGAGCTAACGCAACAGTATAGCCAATGTGGATGTCGAGCAGGCCAGAGCACAGATGCACTACCACAAGGTGACGTGCACCGGACCGTGGAAGCCGCCAAAGGGAGCTCCAGCCCCGAAGGGCCGGCTGGCGCCGGGCTTCGAGGCACAGACAGGCACATCCCGATCTGGTCTCGTGGCTGCCTTCTCACAGCCTCAGGGACGGAACCTAAACATGGCCTTCAATACGACCCTCCGCTCAGGTTTTACTGTCGGTGCTGGCAGCTACTTCGTGGATTTCGCCATAGGCGAGCCTGCGCAGCCCCTTCTCCTAGTTGCCGACACAGGCAGCGACCTGCTTTGGACGCAGGTGAGTCCCTGGCACCTTGCATGATGGCTACATCTCCATTGCTATCACATGCACATTTGCTATGTATTAGTCGGCCACAAGCGGGAGTAACAGCCCGTTGACTCGCTGGTGGCTACTATTCTTCTCATGACTAGCAGTTCGCATGCTTGCAAAGGAGGCCCGAGGAGCTATGGAAGCTTATGCATGTCAGATGAAATGATGCACAATCACGTGCATATGGGGTGGGCAAGACCTGCACACAGACTGCCAGTGCATTGCTGCCGCCTTGATAAGACGATCTCGTATGTTTCTTTCTGCAGTGCTTGCCATGCTCAAGTTGTTATGCACAAAGGGGACCAACCTTTGACCCACTGTTGTCATCGACCTTCAAGCCTCTTGGCTGCGGAGCTGCACAATGCGTGTATGTGGAGGGAACAGCAGATGACGAGTGTCAGGGCTCCGGTCTCATTGACAATTGCACGTATACTTACAGGTATGCTGGGCGACCAAAGCGAACATACAGATCCCAGCTGGGCTTTCATTCACAATCAGAATCCTACAACCTTGGCATGGCCGATGAACAAGAACTCCTGCATCTCTTCTACCTTCTTTATGTGTGTAGTGCATCGATTCAAAATCTCACTGTCCTTCAAGTTACCTCGAAGCTCGAGATATCATTGCTGCATTTACACTGAAGGAGATGTCTCGTAGTGTCCTTTTCAACGCTGCCTGTCCAGCTATGGAGACAACTCTCTGACAAAAGGCGGCCTGGCGCTTGAGACACTGTGGCTAAAAACGACAACTGGCAGTAGCTTCCGCCTTTTGGACACAACCTTTGGCTGTGGCCACGACAACTCTGGAACCTTCAAATATGCTGGGGGGCTTCTTGGCCTCGGCAGAGGTCCGCTCTCTTTCGTCAACCAGGTATGCAGCCATTGCTTTCGAGTCAATAGTCATTGAGCTCACCTCTTCAATGGTTCCCTTCCGTGTCATAGGATGCTGTCCTCTTCATACTATGAAGTCACCAGAGATAAGGCCAGAATATGCACAGCCGCACTCGTGAGCTTGCTTGCAGCCACGAATCAAAGCCTGATATATAACCACCTATAATATTTGCCAATCTGGGGGGTGTGCAGCTGGATGATGCATACGACTCTGTATTCACACTGTGCCTCCCAAGTATCTCCTCTGCCTTCAGCAGCCCCAGCCAATTGACGTTTGGATCAGCTGGTGTACCAAATACAGGCGTGACATATACGCCACTTGTAGACAACCTTGTCCAGATGTTGTATTACGGGTACACCTCTTTCTACTACGTGCAAGTGGCAAGCATTTCCGCCGGTGGCACAGCTCTGAGCATACCAGCTTCAGCCTTCATCATTGACACTGCTGGAGGAGGCGGAACATTCTTTGACTCTGGCACAACCTTAACCCTGTCAGTGACGATTCGCACATTGCAATCACGCACTTTTAGCACTATTCCTGTTGTAATGGAGATTCTAGGCAGCCTGTGCTGTGTGTGAGCAAGTTCAATTGTTAAGACTGCTGGAAGGTCACTACATTTGTTTTTCCTGTGTAGCTTGGTACCAGACGCCTACTATTCTGTCATAGCGTACTTGACCACAACCATTCAGTTGCCAAGGTGCGCTGAAACATGCCAGGACAACACGGCACTGTATCCGTGCATTTTGTTTATCTGCTGAGGCTGCTTAAGCTTATCTCTTTCGCAGAAGAATTGCACTTACATCTGCTGCAATTCGTGGTTTAACAATGTCACCATCTCTGAATTATCTTTCGTGCCGGCTTGTTTGCAGGGCTTCTGCAGTGGGCAATTTGCGATTGTGCTGGACCTTTGAAGATTACGTTGGTGCCATGGCCTATTTTCCTGTCCTGACTTTTAGGATGGCAGGCGGCGCTGACTACACAGTACCATCCATCAACTACGTCGCTCCTGTAACTCATGCAACTCTTTGCACCATGATCATCCCCAGTAAAATCAACATCATCGGGAATATTGCACAACAGAATATTCTCATGATATATGACAACACGCAGCAGCGAGTGAGTTTCTTGCACTGATATGTTGAGCTTAGATACATGGTTGTCCTAGCAATTGAAGTAGTTTACTGCATCATACCAAGTGTGATGCTTCACATTTCTTGTAGCCACAAAGAGCATGCCAAGTGTCAGAATTCGTGTGGGCTACCTCAGCCCCTGAAAGCCATGAATGTAGTCCCTGCGGGGCAGATCAAGTCCTTATCCGACATTCAGCAACAATGTGCTCCCAATAAAGTTGGTCGTCACTCTGATTGGCATATTCGTTCAAGGCCCAACATGATCTGACGTCTAATGGGTTGCAGTTGGGATGGATGCCCCTCAACTGCACTACCAAGGGGCCCCTTGCTGATGCTGCTAGCTCACCAGAAATGCCATCGGCCCCTCCGCTTTACTTTCCTCCACATTCACCTCCACCTCCACCTCCACCTCCACCTCCCCCTCCACATCCACCTCCACCGCCACCTCCACCTCCACCGCCACCTCCTCCACCTCCACCTCCACCTCCACCTCCACCTCCACCTCCACCTCCTCCACCTCCATATCGAACTCCATCTCTACCTCCAAGTTGGCCTTCACTCCCACCTTCATCCCTGCTTCCGCCGCCGTCTCCGCCAACACCTCTGCCTCCACCTCTGACTACTACTCTATCTCCGCCTCCATCTTCACAAGGACCACCTCCGCGTCCACCTCCAACGCCACCTCCACGACCGCCACCCTCTGTGCCGCCTGCTTTGAGCTCATAACATTTATCCGGCTCCTTGTCTTCATTGCCACCACAGTATGTTCCTCGATCATCTCCTACGCCTACTCCTCCTCCCTCCTCACCATATCAACTCCCACTCTCCCTATAGCCGTTCATGCTAGCTTCAATGTCGCTACAGACTGCCCAGTGAAGTGTCCAGCTGCCTGCTCAAACAACCCATTGTCCCTAACGTCCGTGCATCCACCTGTCTGGGGCTTCTTACTGCATCTCGTCCATTCTTTTGGCGCTGGCCTTTCACAGCCATCATCTCTCGTTGGAGGTGAATATTTTTTCCGACTTGCATTCTCCATCCACTAATCGTCCTCGCTGAAGACCTCCATACCTCTCACTGCATCTGTCACTGCGTCAAACGGCACTTCATTTTCTTTCCCACTTAATTTTCATTCCCACTTAGATCGCGCTACGAAGAAACCCTTTTCCTCCAGTTCGGCTCCCATTCTCATCCCAATGTGCCGGCTGAAGTGACCAATTCTTTTTCTACCTTTCAAAGGTGTTACTGGAGCATCTTTGATGTCTCCTGCCAAATCTCCGATGTGTGAATCTGCCACCTGTGCAGATTGCCCACGCATCTGGAATATCATGCGTCAGCCCGACGCTGATAAGCTCGCAACTTGGCCGCCTCTTTGTTAGCTCCAACTTTGCCTTCTTTCGACTCAGCGCCTCTCCTCACTCTCCATCAACTTAGCCTGTACACCCCCTGCAGATGCCACCACCTGCTTTCACGGCGTTCTTCCTCCCCTACCTCGACTCCTTTTTCAGTCACATGCACGTTGTGACAACCCGTTCCCTAACACCCTCTGATGTTGTCCACCTTCCCCTGGTGTAATCTGGTGATGCAAGCTATGCTCATCCCAAGTAGTCCTTCATTCCCTCCAACCATACACGTCCTGGACTGTTTCCTGATGTGAGAAGATCAAATCACAGGCATCTACTTACGAGATTTCGCTAGAACCAATCTCTTTATGAGCATGTGAGCATGTGAGCATGTGAGCATGTCAAGGTCCGTATGCCTATACTGCAAGCACCTCTCTCAGTCAGGGTCGCAAAAGCCCAATGCCTTGCACAAGCGGTGGCTTCCAACGAGGGGGGGTGTGATCGTATACAGCCAGCGAGCCAATGTATGACAATTGTCTTGTGCTGGATGTGTTTGGACTCAATAGCAGTATACCGATGAATGATCATAGGTCTTAATAGGAGGATAGCCATTCTGGGACTGATAGCCTCTTGCCACTTCCGTGACAAGCTTGGCTAGAAAATCTCTTGCTTACTTTTCCAGTAATTGCAATCCATGCAGATTCACGTGTAAATGTGCTGAAGAAAGTAATAGTTGGATACCAGCACAGCCTACCAAGTGCAGACTACGGGCTCAAATTGACCATCATCGTGCACAAGTAGAGTGTTGCAGCGCGTGTTGCAAGATCATCGTGTCAGAGGACGTCACTATCTGCCCACAAGGGAAGCAATCTGCAGAGCTTCTGAGAATGCTTAAACGACAAATCCAAATCAGCATAACAAGAAATACGGCTGGGTATACATTTGTGTCCTGATTATGAAGAAGTAGCTCCTGCTCTCACTAGTTCCTGCTCTTGCATACCAGTGGTCTGTCAAGACGGGCAGGTAAAGACTTGCTCATGACGAGAGCAGCAACTACTATTCAGATCTGCTGCAGCCAATCAAGCTAACCAGGGTAGCCAACGACAGCAATGAGGCTAGCAGGCCTGTGAGTGACTGAGAACCCGCAAGTTCTGGAGGGAAGGCCGACGCTCGCGCGAGGAGAGATAAAGTTCTTTTATGGGGGCGATGTGTTGTGGGTGGCCAGTGGGTGGCCAGCCCAAGAGAGGTGGATTAGGGTCCAAGAAAGGCGGCAAGCGCATACAACTCGCTCGAAATGGCGAGACCTCTAGAATCCGGAGGACGGCTACGTAGAAGACCATTGCCGGCTCTGAGCGGACGCCCAGGATGGGGCGAATGGATCCAGGAGGAGCCACGTCGCGGGCAGCACAGTCGTCCTGCGTATCAATGAAGGGCGGCGGGGTGCCGGGTGGCCTCCCCGCGGCCGACCGTCCCGAGGGCAGGGAACAGCAGCGTGTATCGAGTGATGGAGGGCCTGGGTGGCCTAGTACAAAGGCAAGCACATTGACACCACCGTGCTGCTAAGCTGACCCGCTCAGTAAGGCAGTGAGCTCTTCCAAAGGGGGGCGGGGGCTGTGAGCAGCCCAACAAGCATCAAAGAGCGAGAGGCGCCGGTGAAGTCGGCGCAGTGGCGGAGGGCGGCGAGGGCGAGCCAGGGCCGCGGCGCGGCGGCAACCATGGCGGGCGGCGGCCTGCAGCTGCGCCGAAGGGGTACGTTTGGCGGGGGGTTTGCTTTGGACGCTGTTCAGCTCTGATTTGTGCTTTTGGGCTGGCCGTCTGCAGCAATCAGCAGAAGTGAGCTCGTTCCATCAGCGCTTTTTCGACAAACAAAAGATGACACCGACTTGCCAGGTTCGAAAGGGGCCGAAAGAAGAAGCAGATATGATCTGATGCGCTGATCTTCTTTTTCGTGGAAAGGGAAGAGAAGGAAAGACGGGGACCGCTGCTCACCCCGGGGGATCGAGGAGGGGGGTTTGACTGGCTTTGTCCACTCTTTTTTGCGGCTAGCTTTTCCAGCCCCTATCCTCAATGGGCGGCCCCTTCTTGAACTGGCTCCCCCGCAGCTACGGCAGCAAATCTCGTCACGCCCCAAGGGGCCAGGGCGGGGGGTTTGCTCGGCCGCCGTAAGAGCTCCACGTGGCGGTCGCGGGGGGGGGTGTCTCTTCCCCAGTCTCCGGGGGCAATGCGTGTGTCCCGCAGGCGAGGTGAGCCGGCTGACTTCAACGCCGCTGGCTTGTTGGGCCAGGTTTACCGCATGCGTCTCTCAATGTCCCTCCAGCGGTCCATGCCCCACGCCTTGCATCTGCGTGCTGGCCGTGCTCTCGCCGCAGCCTCTGACTTTCGTCAGGGGGGTTATTCCCGGCAGAAAAGCTGGTTCAGGAAGTGGGGCTGAGGCGATGAGTTGCGTATGTATTAAGAGATGGGGAGGCCATGTGTGGCCAAGTACAAAGGCAAGCATATTGGACAAATGTACGTCACCTGCTGCTAAGCTGACCCGCTCAGTAACCACGAGTCAGCACATAGAGGTCGCTAGCTGACGCTCGAATACCGGACGGCAATTGACTAGCTCTTGTGCCAGCAGCTAAGGCTCGACC
>WELB01000231.1:192598-204408 GCA_009602725.1 Spirogloea muscicola
CTCGGCAAAGTGCCGCTTCTCCTGCTCCGAGTTACTCTGATCTGCTGTTGCTCACACGTGGATACTGAGCAGCCATCTGCATCTCCCTCTGCACCATCTTGCACTTTGTAGTGTAGTCCTTTTTCAGCACCTCTTTCTTTGGCTTTGAACATTGTCCATTCTTTTTGGGTTGGCTTTGCCAGCCCCTCTTCTCAATGGGCGAGCACCTTCTTTTATACGCCTCCGTAACAACCACGTCGACCAGGGCCCGTGGTCCTCCACCAGGTTGCACGCCCACAATGTCAAGTGTGCGGCGATGATGACGTCCCTGGGCGTCCGTCCGCTAAGGGGGACATCAACATCCCCGAGTGAGCACATGCATATCTGTGGAGAGAAACAGCTCTTCTAATGTACGAGAAAGAATGACTCGTCCAGTAGTGGGCGATGGGCTGTGATCGGCCAGCCCATGTAAAGAAAGTGCTCGCCCACAAGAAGAAAGTGCGCGCCCCTAGAGAAGAGGGGCTGGCAAAGGAATAATGGACAATGTCCAAATGTTATATTGTCCATTTTTTTGGGCTGGCTTTGCCAGCCACTCTTCTCTATGAGCGAGCACTCTCTCAAAGCCAAAGAAAGAGGTGCCGAAAAAGGACTACGCTACCAAACGCGACAACACACTAGGGAAGCTCAGTACCCGCGAGTGAGCAACATCAGGCCGAGACCTGGAGGCGGCGGCCAAAGCGCGCCCTGCTCGCGAGACGGCGTGGGCAAGAGAGCGTTGAAACGAAACCGGCGCCGAAGGAACAGGGTTCGAAGGGGCCAAGAAAGCTCAAAAGCACTCAACGACCTAAGTGGCCACTGGATGCTCAATGAAAAAGATATTGCCTGTAGGCATGTCAGGCATTGGCTCAAGAAGAAAGGTGTTCGCCCATAGAAAAGAGGGGCTGGCAGAAGCCAGCCCAGAAAGAATGGACAATGAAGAAGTGGCTCTCTCAATATGGGCTAGGGCTGTGATAAGCCAGCCCGCTATTTCAAACAAGGTCCAAAGGGGCCAAAGTTAGAAGGGGCCAATAGCTCTATCTCGGAACTGGGGTAGGTTGAAGCACTCAATAACTACGAGTAAGGAGCCGCAAATACGAAAGACTAGTTGCCGGAAAACAGTTGGCTTGCCATGGAAGTGCTTCCAATCTAAGGTAGTGGCTGTGAAAAAGAAAGAAAGAAAAGAGAGAGAAGTGGCTCCCCCATGGGCAAGGGCTGTGAAAAGCCAGCCCGAAAAGAATTGACAGAGGGTCGAAGGGCCCACAATAAGGGAGGGGCCTGAACATGCTATGTTAGAACGGGTGGAGGATGGACCCAATGGGGGCAAGGGCTGTGAAAAGCCAGCCCGAAAAGAATTGACAGAGGGTCGAAGGGGCCACAATGAGGGAGGGGCCTGAACATGCTATGTCAGAACGGGTGGAGGATGGACGACTCAGTAGCTACGAGTGAGGAGCCTCAAATCCGACAGACCAGCTGTCGGAAAACTATCCCCCTGGCGAAAGCCAGAGGTTGCAACGAGAGCACGGCCAGCACGCAGATGCGAGGTGTGGGCCATGGACCGCTGGAAGGAGACTGACAAACGCATGCGACATACCTGGGCCAATGAGCCAGCGGCGTTGAAATCAGCCGGCTCACCTCGCCTGCGAGACACAGCGCGTCGCGCAAGCCTGGCTAGCAGGTCGAGCCACTGGGATCCACGAGCCCCGTGCACATCCACGGCCAGGGTTACGCACTCGTCTCCAGCCGGGTGGTCAGCGTGTTTGGCCGCCTTGCTGCGAGCGGCCTTCGCCGCAGCATGGCCAGCCCGCGAGGTAGAGAGCTTTGGATTAATTTGGTCCACCACATCGGTGGTGACCACGTCTGCAATGATGCGCGCGCCGCCTTCTGGCGTCGAGGCCACCAAGTCGACCTGGCGCGTGTGCAGTCTCGGCCTCCTACGCGGGCAGCGCCGCGCAGGGCGGCACCACGCCGCGCAGGGCGGCGCCGCCGCCCTCACGTTCGTATCCCCCTTGTCGGGCCCGCCTCCTCGAAGGTGGGCCTTGAGGCGAGCCTCCCAAAGACCCCTGGGGAGGGTGGCACATGAAGCACTATAAGTAGGGCTGAGACCTGTCTCAGGGCACCGGGTCGAAGTCAGCGAAGCCCACGCCAGAGAGAGGCGCGCAGCCCTGCTGCCGCCTGCTGCTGCAGCTCGTCCACGCAGGCCTGCTGCTGCCTGCTGCTGCAGCCCGACGCCGCAACCCGTCCCTGCGGATCTTCCTTAGCTCTTCTGAAGGTAGACTGTGGCTGCTCCCTTTGAGGACAGTTGCTGGCCCGTACCGAGAGGTGAGTCGCCGCCTGTCGGCGGCGCCTCAGGGCAAGGTATTCCGCTGCGTGTGTATGTGGTGCTTCTCTGTGCTGGGGGTTCGTCTCTAAACCCCAGCAACCGAATACAATCAGGACGTTCTAACCCTTGACTGTCTGTGAAGGGCCTAGAACGCTTCATCTGATCTGCGGCTGCTTAGCAGGGGTTAGTAAGTAATCCTTAGCTGCTTTGTTTCGTTTTGTGCTTGTTTTTCTTAGCGCTTCCCCTGGCCCCCTTCTCGTACTTTGTTCATTCTTTTTGGGCTGGCTTTTCCAGCCCCTATCCTCTATGGGCGAGCCCTTTCTTCTCACTGCCACTGCTGTCAAAGGAGCAGTCTCTTTTCAAAGCCGCTCCTTAAGTATCAGCAGCCGCATTCGTCCTTTCCGAAATTCTTTTCCTTTCTGAACGGCTACCAGGAGCCCAGATTCTCCGACCTGCGGCTGCTTAGCAGGGATTACTGAGTTTCCCATTACGTCGTCTTGTGTCTAGCTTTGTCATTTCTCTTTGCGGCATCTTTTTGGCTCTATAATTTCTGTCCATTCTTTTAGGGTTGGCCTATGCTAGCCCCTCTTCTCTATGGAGCAATTCCTTTTCTTGGGCTGGCCTCTCCGGCCACCGCCCTTTCCTGGAAGCGTCTTTCCTTTCCAGCAGCTGTTTTCCTTCCAGTTGGTACTAATGTCATACTGTCACCTTAGGCACCTTGGCTTAGGGCTCCATTCATTGGCTCCGTCATGAACACCTGTATGCATCTGGCTGGCATTTCACAGCCGATTCTTTCATATCAGCAGCCGCTCTCTTTTTATTCTATAGAGCCTTGTTTCTCCTGCACTACGTTCTGCCTGAACAATATATTGACTTGAATTGGCCTCCCTTTAATTTCATGCGCTCCGCGCGCCTCTTTTCTGCCGGCAGCCCTTTTTGCCGGCAGCCTATCTGTCATTTCTGCGTCGTCGAGTGTCAACCTGTCTGCAACGAGCTCAGGCGTATGCTCTGCATCAGAAAGCCGGTCGAGCCTTAGCTGCTGGCACAAGAGCTAGTCAATTGCCGTCCGGTATTCGAGCGTCAGCTAGCGACCTCTATGTGCTGACTCGTGGTTACTGAGCGGGTCAGCTTAGCAGCAGGTGACGTACATTTGTCCAATGTGCTTGCCTTTGTACTTGGCCACACATGGCCTCCCCATCTCTTAATACACACGCATTCCCGCTGTGCTCGCAATGGGCTGCTGGCGGCCCACCCCGCCCTGTCCCAGCGGGCAGTCCTCTTTGCTCAAGTACGCTGACCATCCGCCGGCAGACAAGTTCTTCCCGTTGGCCATCGACACCCATGGGGCGCTGGGGGCTCGGTGGCTCGAGCTGCTCACCCAGCTCGCCCGCCACACCATCGCCCGTCGCTTCCATGGGGAGCCTGTAGACTTCCCTGCAGCAGGGTCGCTGGCGTCGCTGGCGAATTGTACCGCATGCGCCTGGCCGTCTCGCTGCAGCGGTCGATGGCCCGTGCGCTGCACCTTCGTGCCGGCCTGGCTCTTGCTGCTGCCTCTGGCTCTGGCCAGGGGACCCACTTTCAGGACCCTAGCCTCTCCGATTTGCGGCTGCTTAGCAGGGGTTACAGAGTGATTTGTAGCTTCTTTCTTTCTTTGTGTGCTTTTATTTCTTAGCGCTTCCTCTGGCCCCCTTCTCGTACTTTGTTCATTCTTTTTTGGGCTGGCTTTTCCAGCCCCTATCCTCAATGGGCGAGCCCTTCTTCTTTGCGCACCTCGCCCACACCCCTGACCTGCGTGCTCAGGCACTCTACATGGCGTTGGTGGAGAAGGCGGCCTTCGACAAACGGTCCCGCTTTACCCCGGGACGACCACCGTGGGCGCGCCCGGCTCTTGCCAGCCTCCTCCCCAGGGGCGGCGGCGTACTTGACAGCGCTCCCCACCTACGCTGCGCTGACCATGCCGGTCGCTGATTTCCGGACGGCTGTCCACCGGCTCCCGGGCCTCCTCTCTCCCTGCCTCGTCGGGGTGGTGCAATGCGAAGGCGGAGCACGCCAAGCCGAGACCCGGAGCTGGCTGCGCACATTCTCCGCTGTGCCCACTGGGAGAGCGGATTGGGTCCCACGACCACCCGCGGGATGGCATGTATGGCGTCTACTTGGAGGCTGACTATACAGTGGCAGTGGACTATGAGTCTTTCATGCCCATCCAGCTGGGGGCGGACGGTCAGCTCCATACACGGCGCGCTGACCTGGTCGCCATCCCGCCTGGAGGAGGTCCCGCATCTTTGCGGATGTGATGACTACCCGTCTCCGCTGACTCCGCCAACCTCACCAAACCGGCATCGACAGCAGAGCACTCGGTCGGCACGGCGGCCCATGGCAAGGAGCGCAAATATGCGGATTACCCGGCTGGACATAAGTTTGCGGCGCCTGCTATCGACGTGCACAGGGTATTCGGCAGTTGCTGGCTGGACCTTCTGCAGCGGCTTGCCTGGCAGGCCATCAATACTTGGCAGGGTCCGCAGAGGGAGCTGCCCGGCTTCAATGCTGCCCAGTGTTCCGCAGGCGGCTCTTTGTATCCCTGTCGTGCCTGCCCGTATAGCGCCCTATCCGCGTCGTCGTCCACACCTGGAACTCCACCTACAGACCAGGACTCTGCCTGACCAGCAGCAGCCTGCCCTGCATGGCCTCACTACCAGGTCGACAGGCATGCAAAGAATGTGGCAAGAAGTATCACCACACACCCCCCCCCCCAGCTGCCTGGAACCTAGGCAGCTGCATCCCTAGGAGTTAAGCATCCTAACTTCAACTGCGCTGTGCGCAGCGCGTCCCACGCACGGAAGAGCTCCCACGCTCCTCGCAGATCACCACCCAGCGCTCTGGGTTGTCCACGCCCACCACGGGCTCCCCGCCAATCTTCGTCCCATGCAGAAGGTGGCCATCACGCCAGCTCCTTGCCGCGCTCATCCCCAGCCATGTGCTGGAGAGTCTCCTGACCTGAAGCGCCCTTGCTCCACAGCGGCCAGGCCACTCACTGCCCCAGCGTTCTTCCGACGCCGGCTCCTCCCACGCCGCGCTCCCTGTAGCTCCTCCTCCTCTGCAGCGTCTCGCTGCCTCGGCGGGCCAATGCCCGCTCCCGCCAACTGCTCTGCGGGCGCACCCCCAGCCTCCTGCTGCTGGGGCCCATGACCAGCAACCGCTGCTCCCAGCTGCATGGCCAATAGTGGGGTGGTAGCCACCTCATCCTGCAACCTGGCCGACATATCACTGCCCAACGACGCTGCTAGGCCATGGCACGCGTATGCCGCCCCCTGAGGCTCCACACTGAAGCCGTAGCGCAGGCGGTGCGCCACCTCCTCCTCGACCCTCCTCCTCCTCGAGTCTGCCAGCATAGCCTGCATGACTCGCAACTCCGCCATCCACGCCTTCATCTGCTCCAGCTCGGCGTCTGTTGGCAACTCCGCCATGTCTGCCTTGACCAGCTCCGGCTCGGTGCACGACGAGCTGACCTGAGCAACAACTGGCGCCTGCCTATACCGCCCAAGCTCTCGGCGCCTCCCCACCTGGGAGCAACACCCTGCTCCTTGCGCCTCTGCGCTCACCGCGCCTCTCCGCGCTCTCCGCGCCTCCCTGCGCCCACCTGGGAACTGCCCGTCCCCTTGCGCTGCGTCCTCGTGCAACTCCTGCAGCCGAGATCCTGGCCACCTGGGACGCCACACGCGCCTGCATGTGCGCCGGCCTCTGCTCAGGATGTCGAGTCCAGCACCTGCCTGCACCATGACCAGTCCTGCCGAAGTGCGCGCAACGCATCCTCGCCCTCCTTGGGCAGTCCCGCCGGACATGCCCCGCCTGGTCGCAGGCGAAGCAGCGGACGGCCTTTGCCGGCCTGGCTGGCACATCCGTCGCCGCCGCCTTGCCCAGCTTGCCGAGCTCCCGCCACTGCCGTGGCTGAGCAGCCGGCCTCACGTCGCCCTTGGCTGGCAGCGCCACCTCACCCTTAGCAGCCCCCGTCGCTGCCGGTGCAGTCGCTGCCATTGCCGTCGTCAACGCCGCCACCGTCGACGCCATTGCCGACATCTCCGCCGCGGTCGCCAACACCGACGCCGCCATCCTCGCCATGATCGCCACCACCGACACCGCCATCTCCGCCACCATCATCACTACCAACACCAGCGCCGCCATCGGCAGCACCATCATCACCATCTCTCTCTCTCTCGACCTCTCTCTCTCGACCGCCGCAGTTGCCGCTGCCGACGGATCTCTTCACTCACTCTCCCTTGCGCGACCGCCGCAGTTGCTGCTGCCGACGGATCTGCGCCGCGGATCTCTTCGACACGGACGGATCTCTGGACGGATCTCTCCGCAAGTACAAGTCGCACCTCTCCTCCCTCACTCCCGCGTGCGCCTCCAGCGCCGCTGCGTGGTCACCCGCGCCCGGGGATCCCTCACCGCCCGCTTCGGCCCCCTGGCCACCCCGGCCTGGAGCGCTGGCCTACTCGGGACGCGCGCCGGTCCTCTCCAAACCCTTGGCGGCGGCTGCGGCGGCGGCCGCGCTAGGTCGCTCTCCAACGGGGGACTAACGGGTTGATAGACATAGCCTCTCTCCGCCGTCCAATCTCATCAAGGCCCAACCCCGCGAGGGGGGTCAAGGCAATAGGTACAGACACCGCGCGTCCGGCGCCCCAAGGCTCTCCGGCCCGCCCGACTGCCCTCTAGCTGACGCTACAACGACGCTATGCGCCCGGGCATGACAGCTGTCGTGCCTGCCCGTCCTATCCGCGTCGTCGTCCACACCTGGAACTCCACCTACAGACCAGGACTCTGCCTGACCAGCAGCAGCCTGCTCTGCATGGCCTCACTACCAGGTCGACAGGCATGCAAAGAATGTGGCAAGAAGTATCACCACACACCCACAAGTCGCACCTCTCTTCCCTCACTCCCGCGTGCGCCTCCAGCGCCGCTGCGTGGTCACCCGCGCCCGGGGATCCCTCACCGCCCGCTTCGGCCCCCTGGCCACCCCGGCCTGGAGCGCTGGCCTACTCGGGACGCGCGCCGGTCCTCTCCGAACCCTTGGCGGCGGCTGCGGCGGCGGCCGCGCTAGGTCGCTCTCCAACGGGGGACTTGCGGAGAGATAGCCTCTCTCCGCCGTCCGATCTCATCAAGGCCCAACCCCGCAAGGGGGGTACAGATAGCGCGTCCGGCGCCCCAAGGCTCTCCGGCCCGCCCGACTGCCCTCTAGCCGACGCTACAACGACGCTATGCGCCCGGGCATGACATCCCTCCAACGCTCCCTGGCTTACGCCGTGCACTTGCGAGCTGGCCGCACTGTGGCTGCTGCTTCTTGGTCTCGTCTGGGTGCCTCTTTTCCAGCTGCAAGTTACTTCGACTTGGTGCTGCTAACCCGGGGTTACTGAGCTCCCCTCCGCTGTAGTCTCCTGCGCTGTTTGCTTTGGGCGCCTTTCGGCTCTTTGGACCTTGTCCGCGCTTTGGGCTGGCCTTTCCCAGCTTTCTTTCCGGCTGCTAATCTTTCAGATATTCGGCTCCTCATCTATTTGTGGTTACTAAGTGATCCATCCTACCCAAGCTCTGAGACAGCGCTTTTGGCCCCTTCGGACCTTGTCAATTCCTTTCGGGCTGGCTGTTCACAGCCTTTCAACGCTTCAACGCCGCGCGCCTTCTCTCATGCACGATGGAGCGCTGGGACATGGGAACGGCGATCTGCTCCCAGCTGCCAGGTACGCAGCCTCGCAGGTGCAGGCAAATGACTAGCAGGGAAGCCTGCTGTTGGAGAAAAGACGAAGGAAGTGGCATTTCCAAAGGGGGCGGGGGCTGTGAAACGCCAGCCCAAAACATCGTACGAAGAAGGACGACACCTCCAGCGGTGGGCGATGGCTGTGATGTGTCAGCCCAGAAAAGAGTGAACAAAAACGTAAGGGCCTAGAAAAGCGCTAAGAACAAAGAAAGTTCGAAGGTGCCAAAGGCGCCAAGACCACACAGCTATGCGAGGGACTACATCAAATGGGAGCTTAGTAAAGCCGTGTCTACAACCGAGAAAGGAGGAGGGTGTAGGTAAAAAACTTCCTGGGCTGCGCGGTCTTGCACCTGCTCCTGTACCTGACCTGTGTTGTACGCAGCGTGCTCAGCATCTGCATCTCTTCAGTCGTGCTCCTCCATTGGACGTCCTCCAGGTCCAACAGATCGCCCTCGTTAAGGCGGCGGCCTAGCACAGCGACCTCGTCGCAGCGGCCCAAATGCAGATGTGCTCATGGTGGCAGACAGATTCAGATCTCAAACAGACAGTCAGACAGCACAGGCTCCGCCCTCACCCAAGGTGGGTGGCAGCCATGGCTAGGGCGCACGGGCGCACCCCGTGGCCTCAGATGTAGAGAGTGTGAGCCCGACGGGTGCCCGAGGCCTCCCTTATCCAGCGGAGACTCAGGGCCCAATAGACGGGCGGGATGGTCACCCACCCCGACCCGCCAATCCAACATATCACAATATCCAACAGTAGGGAGGGTAAGGAGCAGACTGCTGACTCGCGGATACTACTCATGCGCGTAAATCGAGAGAAGTGGCTCTCCCAAAGAGCAGGAAGAAAGAGCCAGAAAGAGGGGAAGGGCTTCTCGTCCCGTAGAGAAGCAAGCGCGGCCAGATTGACTGGTGGCTGGGAGAGGCCAGCCCAAAAAAGGAATGGACAAGGACAGAAGAATCCTGGGTGCTAAGTACTGAGACAGCAGCAAGAGAGAGAAGGCGCGCGGGGCGCATGAATTGAAAGGGAGGCCAATTCAAGCCAATACATTGTTCAGGCAGAGTCGAGTGCAGACTAAACAAGGCTACATAATACGGAGACCTAATCTAAGGTACCTAAGATGACATTAGTACCCACGGGTGAGCACAAACAAATCTGACAAGCTAACTTGGGGAGCTGGAGCGCCGCCGCGAAAGCCGGAGGCCTGACTTAGAGCGCGCCCAAGGAGAACGGGGGACTCTCAGTAACCTCCAGTCAGAAGATGCAAGTCTGACGGTAGCCGGAGGCCGCAGCCAAAGCGCGGCCGGCGCGCAGGTGAACCGCGAAGGCAAAAGAGTCGACAAGGTCAGAAGAGGCCAAAGTGCTGAATCGGAGGGTTTGATAGGATGGGCCAGAAGTGATGACTCAGAGAAGATTGGTAGGATTCGCATGTGGGAGAGGGGGCGAGGTGAGGTGGAGGCAGCTTTCTTTGTGTGCTTTGGTTTCTTAGCGCTTCCTCTGGCTTCCCTTGGCCCCCTTCTCATTCTTTGTTTATTCTTTTTTGGGCTGGCTTGTCCAGCCCCTATCCTCAATGGGCGAGCCCTTTCTTTCAGCGCCGTGTCCGGAACGACCCGGCACGTTCTCAAATTAGAGTGCACGTAAAGCAGCGTACCGGGCCCCGAGCCGGTCGGCGAGGCCTGCCGAGTAGCCCGTCTTGAATGCTCCGCGCGGCGGCGCCCCGACCCAGCCCCCGTGGCACAAGACGACGCAAATAAAAGCTCAATACCCACGAGCGAGCAGCCGCATGGCCGAGCTCCCGTGGCTCGTGGGCCCGTTTCCCCCGCCCAGCACGCGGCCGCCGATTGTGGGCCCGAGCCCCGCGCCACCGCCGCGCTACCTACCGCGCTGCAAATCCTGACGTGTTGTTCCCTGTCCCCTAGCCATCCATCGTCGGCTGATCAGCAAGCCCGGCTTCTACGCTGCCGGGTCGCTTGCCCAAGTATTCCGAAAGCGGCTGTCTTTTTCTGATTGCTTGTAGGCCCCTCCGAACCTTTGTCAATTATTTTTGGGCTGGCTTTCCGCAGCCCTTGCCCCCATTGGAAGTGCCACTTCTCTCTTTTTCCAACTTTCCCTTCTTTCTTTCCAACGCTCCCTGGCGCACGCAGTGCACTTGCGGGCAGGCCGCGCTATAGCGGGACGAAGAAGAAAGAGCTCGCCCATTGAGGATAGGGGCTGGAACAGCGAGCCCAAAAAAGAATGGACAAAGTACGAGAAGGGAGCCAGGGGAAGCGCTAAGAAAAACAAGCACAAGAAGAAACAAAGCAGCTACGAATGACTCATTAATTCCTGCTGAGCAGCCGCAGATCAGAGATGCTAGGGTCCTGGATTTGGGTCCCCTGGACAGAGCCAGAGGCAGCAGCTAGGGCTCTTCCGGCACGAAGGTGCAGCGCACGGGCCATGGACCTCTGCAGCGAGACGGCCAAGCGCATGCGATACACTTGCGCCAGCGACCCGGCTGCAGGAAAGTCTACCGGCTCACCATGGAAGCGACGGGCGATTGCGTGGCGGGCGAGCTGGTTAAGTAGCTCAAGCCACCGAGCGCCCAGTGCCCCATGGATGTCAATTGCCAACGGGAAGAACTCGTCTTCCGGCGGATGGTCGGCGTACTTGATCTCTTTTGCCCGAGCGGCGCAGGCGACCGCATTATCCAGCCTTGGTGGCAGACTGGGCTGGGTGGGAGCGGTCGAATGCGTCGGTAGTCACCACGTCCAGAAGCAGACGTGGCCCGCCGGCCTGTAAGGTGGCCACCAGGTCGACGCGACGAGCGTGGAGACCGTCGGCCCTGTCCTGGAGCGGCGTGACGCCGGAGTGCTCCGCTGCCACCGCGAAGCCAGCCTCCACCAGGATGCCGTGCATCGCGTCCCGGAGGCGGTCGTGGGCCGCCGTCCTCTCGCCGCCGTGGGAACAGCGCAGGACGTGAGCAGCCAGCTCGCCAGGCTCGGCCCCTCGCTCGCCACACTGGCATTGACGCACGCCCTGGAGGCATGGAGGCGGCAGCCCCAGGAGCCGGTGGACGGCAGTGCGAAACACCTAATCTGGGAGGGTCAGGGCGTCAGTGCTGGGGAGTGCCTGGAGCCACGCCGCTGCCCCCGGGGAGGAGGCCGATTGTAGTCTCGCGCGCGCGCGCAGGTCGGCCTCTGGGAGCTGCAGCACGGCGGTGGTGTAGGCGGCCTTGTCGACGACGGCCGCGAAGCGCGCTTGGACGCGCAGGTCAGCGGTGTGCGCGAGGTGCGCAAAGGAGACCGCCTGGCCGGCCATGTCGGGGTGCGCCGCGAGCAGCTCCTGGTGGGCGGTGCGAAGCGCCACCTGGAACGGCAGCGCGCCTTTGTCCACCTCCACCACCGCCTGCTCCAGTGCACGCCGGCCATGGACCATGAAGCGCTGAGCCACGGAGGCGGCAGTCTGCGCCCAGCTGCCGAGGTATGCAGCCCGGCATGAGCGGACGAGCGGGCGCAGGCCGAGACCCCCGTGGCTGATGGGTAGCGCCGCCTGGTGGATAGCGGCTGGCGACTGGGGGAAGCCCTGGTGGCGGACCAGGGCCGCCAAGCTCGCCACCATGCCCGCGTCGAAAGTCGCGTACGCCGCCAATGCCTCTGGGGACGGCGGGGTGGCCCGCGTCAAGTACTGGGGCCGCTGCCCGATGGCCTTGGTCAGCATGGCCAAGGACAGCTGCATATCCTCCAGCTC
>WELB01000232.1:0-29102 GCA_009602725.1 Spirogloea muscicola
CGGCCGCCGCCGCCATGGCCGTCCCGCCGCGCGGCTGCGCCATCCGGTGGCCCGCCGCTGGGGGAGACGGCGCGCGCGTTGCGCATGAACTAACGGGCGGCCAAAAGCAGGCAACTCATTGCCTGTTCATTGGCTTAAGTTGGCCTCCCTTCCAATTCATGCAACCGCGCGCCTTTCACAAGAGAAAGTGTGCATGAACCAAAAAGGGAAAGATCGAGGTTTACGTGGGGCTTAAGGTAACCGGGGGGGGCCTGTAGGTGGGGCCCTTGTGTTGGCGGGAAACGGTTGTTTGTCGATGGGGTGTGATGGGAGACATGTAGAGGAAGACGCTTCCAGGAGAGGCCGGTGGCTGGGAGAGGCCGGCCTAGAAAAAGAAAGAAGTGGCACTCCCAATGGGGGCAAGGGCTGCGAAAAGCCAGCCCAAAAAGAATTCACAAAGGTTCAGAGGGGCCTAAGAGCGGTGAGCAGCTACAAAGGGGCCTGAGGATGCAAAAGAAGAAAGATAGGGAGGCTCGCCCATAGAGAAAGAGGGGCTGGCAAAGCCAGCCCAAAAAGAATGGACAATGTCCAAAGCCGAAGAATGAGATGCCGAGGAAGGACTCCTCTACGCTACCAATCACGACAACATACTAGGGAAGCTCAGTACCCGCGAGTGAGCAACATCAGGTCCGAGTAGCTCAAGAAAGAGCTCGCCCATTGAGGATAGGGGCTGGAACAGCCAGCCCAAAAAAGAATGAGCAGAGTACAAGAAGCCCAAGAAGAAGGGGGCCAGGCGAAGCACTGAGGCGAAGCACTAAGAAAGAAGCACACAAGAAGAAACGAAGCAGCTACTGATTACTCAGTAACCCCTGCTAAGCAGTCGCAGGTCAGAGAGGCTATGTTCCTGGAAGGACGTCCCCTAGAAAAAGGATTAACCAAATCCGACGGAAAGGCTTACTGAATGTCTCGTAGCTACTTGAGACATGTAGGTGCTCACGTATGATGGGAAAGAAGAAGTGGCACTCCCAATGGGGGCAAGGGCTGCGAAAAGCCAGCCCAAAAAGAATTGACAAAGGTGTGGAGGGGCCAACAAGCGATTAGCAGCTACAAAGGGGCCGGAAGGTGCTATGGCAGAACAGGGGGAGGAAGGATCACTCAGTAGGTACGAGTGAGTAGCCTCAGATCCGACAGACTAGCTGCCGGGAACTATCCCCCTGACAAAAGCCGGAGGCCGCAGCGAGAGCACGGCCAGCACGCAGATGCAGAGCGTGGGCCATGGACCGCTGGAGGGAAAGAGAGTACGCCGATCAACCCCGCCAGACATTGTCCTAGGCTACTTCCAACAACAGCTGAAAATGACGAGCTTTGTGAAGCCTGACTGAGCACCAAGACAGAAAGGGCGCGCCCATAGAGAGAAGAGGGCTGGTAAAGCCAGCCCAAAAAGAATGGACAATGTCCAAAGCCAAAGAAAGAGGACTACGCTACCAAGCACGACAACGGACTAGGGAAGCTCAATACCCTCGAGTCAGGTATATCGTATGAGGTTGTCAGTATCCCTCCAGCGGTCCATGGCCCACGCTCTGCATCTGCTGCTGGCCGTGCTCTCGCTGCGGCCTCCGGCTTTCGTCAGGGGGATAGTTTCCCGGCAGCTAGTCTGTCGGATCTGAGGCTACTCACTCGTACCTACTGAGTGATCCATCTTCCCTCTGTTCTGACATAGCATCTTCCGGCCCCTTTGTAGCTGCTAATCGCTTGTAGGCCCCTCCAAACCTTTGTCAATTCTTTTTGGGCTGGCTTTTCGCAGCCCTGGCCCCCATTGGGAGTGCCACTTCTTCGAGTGAGCAACATCAGGTCGGAGTAGCTCGTTGCAGGGAAGGAGGCACTCCGCCGAGACCCAGAGGCGGCGGCCAGAGCACGGCCTGCTCGCGTGTGGACGGCGTGGGCAAGTGATCGTTGGAACGATACCGCCAGGCGCATGCGGCAGACCTGGGCTAACGAACCGGCGGCGTTGAAGCCGGGCAGCACCCCGGGCAGACCCGGCCGCCGGTCAATGACCTGCGGGCAAGCCGCTGGAGGAGATCCAGCCAGTGGCTGCCGAAAGCCCCGTGAAGATCAATCGCCAGGGCCGCACCCGCCAGCTGCATTGCATGAATTGCATGCTCTCAAGAGTGGAAGCATGTTGACAGTCCCGCAGGTCTCTTGAATTCAGTTTCAGCTCTCCTTGGAAGAGAAGTCCAGTGCCTTTGAGAAGTTACACAAGCATGTCATGTCCACACCAAAAAGCAGTGCAACAAATTACTATCTTGCTGGTCAATTACCCCATAATCACTTCGAATGATAATTTCATCCTGCTCCTCAGTTTCGCAGTGCAACTTGGTGTGAAGGAAGAGCTGGCAAACTCGTGTGCAACACTCTCCAGTCAAGTTGTCTCTTGCTTCACACGTCTATTAAATTCATATGCCCTTGGGACAGCTCAATGTTGCTACCGTTTGTCAATCACAGTGCTTGTATAGCCATGTACGATGCTTGGCAGTGACATATGGCAGGCTACCCTGTTGGATGCCTACTGAGCTGTTAGGATGGGGAGCTGGCATTTAGGTTTAGGGCTGGCTTTTAAGACCAGGCCCAGACGTGTGCCTGGGCAGCACTGCTTTCAAAAGCAAAGCAGTAAAGGCCTTGGAACGTGTGTAAGCATGTGCTCTGCCCCAGTCCTTACACCACTATGTGTATGCGTTCAGACATGTACTAGAGCGGCAATGGCTAGCCCTTGACTGCTAGCTTTTGCCCAACTTTTGCTCGGACCAAACCTGGAAACAGCAGCTTTGCAGAGTGGCTCTCGGTTGCTGTGCCTAAAATTGGCCAATGTCACAGTTTGTGTGGAAAGGATTCCTACAGGATCTCCTATAGGAGGATATGGCTGCCACCGAATTCCTTCATAGGCTCGTCGTTATATAATTTTCTGAGCCGATAAGCCTCCATCTCCTCCACTGTGACCTGCAACCACCAGCAAGAATAGTCCCCAGCTCACCCTCATTCCCACGACATGTGAAAAAGACCACATCCACAACTCCCTTGTTACGGCTTAATATACTTGGACTGGACTGCAAGATGAACAAAGTGATGCACTCTTACACCCGGTTCACAATCCCTCAAATTATTATGTGCTTGAAAACTCGTGAGAACACACAAAGACATTCCAACTGGCAGCAGGTGCTTCACTACATACCTCATTATTGTAAGTCACATACTACCAAGGGTGGCCACTGCAAGCCACAACGCTGGACAGGCAGAAGCTACTGCAGGAAAGTGGGGCTACAGGAAACGAGAGGAGGGGTGGGAGGTGGGCCATGGCGCGCAGGTGCAGACAAGCGGGCGGCGTGTCCGCTGGCGTCCTTTGCGTTCTTGTACTCTGCTCATTCTTTTTTGGGCTGGCTGTTCCAGCCCCTATCCTCAATGGGCGAGCTCTTTCTTCTTTGCGGGCATCCCCTGCCCCCTTTGTGAATCCCTTTGGGCCTCACAGCCATCGTTGCCTTGCATTGTTAAGAGCTGTTCCTCCTTTGAAGGCTAGAGACGCGCCGGGGCCCTCGCGGGACCCCACGCCGCCAATCGTTTAGGGCTGGCCTCTTTTGACCATCTTCTCTGACATCTCTCTGAAAAAGACATTTGTAAGGCTAGAATTGGCCTTCCTTTCAATTTCATGCGCACCGCGCGCCTTTCTCTGAAGAGCTTTCTGTTTTACTGTTTCTGCAGGACTTTCTCCTCTCTTGAGAGACAGTAACATCATGTAGCAAAAGGGCTTAGCACTGTGCTTCTGTACATTTTCCTCTCGTCTGCGACATCACTGCAATTACTACCCTTCTACGGCTTGTGATGAACATGATCAGATTGTACACCATCAAACTTCTTGACGGATATAAGAAAGACTAATGTTGGGCAAGAGCTGCATTGTCAGGAAAGGACAGAGTTGTTCTTGGATATAAGTTTTGCTGTGATATCATTCTCGCCCTCGTCTGTCACGAGAGGAACATGGTCGAAGCGTTGCGAAAGAGTTGAGGTGCAGTACCAATCCTAGTAATCTGACTCTTGTGGACTGACTACTTTGCGTACCCAGACTGCATGGAAACAAGTGCGAATGATTCCTTGGTCGCCACTCTCAAGAATGACTTAGATCAACGCAGCAGACTTTCGTGCTCCAAGTTGCCATATCTCAGCAGCAGATAATAATATTGAGCATGCATGTATGTGCAGCAAAACGTCAAGACATGTTCAAAGTGACAGCACACTGTTCAGCACCGGATCATGAGCAGGTGCACTTATCAACGGGCCATGCTACCCTACGTTACACTTGCTGCAATTGCATGCACTGCTACATGTATGTCGGTCGACTATGCGGCACTGCATTCAAATGCAAGACAGTGGAGGCCTTGGAACGTGTTAAGCATGTGCTCTGCCCCAGTGCTTACACCACCACGTGAATGCTACCAGACTTGAAATAGAATGGCAATGGCTGGCCCTTGACTAGGACTAGAGCGGTGACTAGAGCGGTAACGGCTAGCCCTTGACTAATAGGGTCTGCCCACCTTTGCTTGACCGACTCTGGAAACAGCAGCTGTGCAGAGTGGCTCTGCAAGTGCTGTGCCTAGAATGGGCCACTGTCAAGTATGTGTGGAAGGGACTCCTAGACGACATTATTGCTGTCAAGGTATCCCTTCATGGGATCGTCGAAATGTGATTTTTTGAGCCGATACGCCTCCATCTCCTCTGCTGTGACCTGCAACCACCAGCAAGAATAGACCCCAGCTCACCCTCGTACCACAACATGTGAAATAGACCACATCTACAACTCCCGTGTTGTACGGCTTGAATAAACTTGGTTGACTGCAAGGTGAACAAGGTGATGCACTCTTACACCTGGTGAACAATCCCTCAAATCAGAAATGGCTTGAAAGCTTGTGAGAACACACAAAGACATTCCAACTGGCAGCAGGTGCTTCACTGCATACCTCATCACTGGAAATCACATTGTATTTTCGCTTTCTCTCATCCGTCTCCTCATTGGACCTCACTTCTTCCTGCACAACGTGAGGCCCATAGTCAGCAGGCCTCTTCAAAGCAACATGCTCATTCCCCTTAGCGGTCCGTACCAGACCCACCCACCCATTACTGAAGTTGCTGTGTACTACATATGCTGAAGCCAGGAGTGAGAGTGATCACGGAATTGGCTTATCACAAAGTCAAGCACTTCAGAAAATTGCAGATAAGGGAGAACAGGAAAAGACATAGTAGCCAACAATCTAGTAATGCAAAAGCATCATACATGACTTGCTCCCTCATACTGACCTTCTTGAGGGCCTCCTTCAGCTTCTTCTTGTCAAGCACCAAATCGTCGGGAGTATCAGTCCCCCAGCTGGCAGGATTTTTTTCTTCGTTCACAGATTTTGCTTCTGATGACATTTGAAAAGGCCCAAGTCCTGTAGTTGGACATGTTCCTGTGCGCATGTGCCTCGCAAGCGCATGATATCCTGACACGTGTGTAACATCAACGCTTCACGGCGATGCACAGATTGTACTCATATCCATCAATCAGAATGGACAACTTCTGAAGGCAATTGCGGGATGGCTCTTATTGTTGGAATTCGGTATCACAGTGCATCTTGCATCTCAAGAGGCAGACCACCAGTTGCTGCCAGATGAAGACGGGAGACCTCACGAGCGCAGTGGCTGGACTTAGGCAAGATGCAATCATCAGAGAAGACATGTGAGCATACAGTGCTTACCTCCAATAGCCTCCTTGCGCTCAATGTTGGAGCGCAGGAGGTCCGGAGATGCTTCAGCAGCATCAATGCCAGCGTGGCCTGTACAGTAGCCAAGGTGGGCAACCCCTCGGCAGCATCGAAAGCCCCACTGGCCGTCCTTCCACCATGACCCCCACACTGTGGTGTGATTATTGATATATACATCCTCCTCATATTTGCTCCTTGCCACAGCCTTGTCCTGCCATCCGAAGGCCAGAGAATTCATGGTTGCTCAATCAACAGCTCCTTGTCAACGGTCACAGCAACAAGTTCCCCTTATTTCCATGTAGCTTTTGACAAGTAGGGGGCGTCATATCTGCATGTAAGCCCAATCACCTGCACCTGTGCCTGCAACTGTGTGTTCAATGACATACAGCGTGGTAACGACAACAATGAAAGAAAGAGAGGAAAGCATCATGCACCTGCCCCTTGACAACTCGACCGGCACGATCGTACTCCACGATACTTTCCGTCTGACCCAGGAGAAGTTCGCCTGGCAACTTCTCGGTGGACGAAGCACTCCCATAACACTCCCTAATGCTGTCCTTGACTTTCTTTTTCAACGACTCTTCCTTGAGTTTGAAGTTGCGGTGCAGGAGCTCCGCCTGCCAATGAATTTTGTATTTCAGCTCAGTGCTTACAGAGAGTGTAAAATTGTCACCAGGGAGTGACCGGAGAGAAACTCATCATCACTTCAAGACCTAAACAACCTCTTAAAGCCAACAAACACTATTGACAGCTTCAAGACCTGGCACATCACCTTTGACTCTTGGGCTTGCTTCACACAGCAATGTGAACACTTCAAGCAAGAGCCCACCTGTGAGGGAGCTGCCTGCAGGTGTACATCTTGCCCCTTCTCAAAGGCTTCCCAAGCGTGGACGTTAAGCTGCCGGTGCTCGCTGGCTTGTCCATTCAGCCTATTCTGATTGTCACCCTGTAAACATATGGAACGAACCTCAAAATAGAAGCTCCGAGCAGAAAGGTATAGGTCACTGGCTGGTCTAAAAGCTACGTCAGTGTTTAGGTAGACACAGTAGGCACTTCAGCCGTTGGCTGAATTACTTGATCGATCGTGATCTGGCAAGGAGCAGCTAAAATAGGCCTGATCCCATCTTGCCTTTTGAAGTACAAGCATCATGAGGTGAGGAGCTGTGCATACCATGTAGAAACGGTCATTGGCATCGCTGCCAGGATTATGATCCTCCCGCATTGACCGAGTTTTGGGGTCGTAGTAAGCTGAATTGATATCCAGATTGAGGAGATACTTGGCGGTGTCCTCGCGAATACGCAGGTTCCTAGAAGCACACGGTTGTGCAGCTGTATGTGAGAATTGAGCATCTTGCAGACATCTTGTGCACGTGACTTAGGAATCTGTGCGATTGCAGACGTCTTTACCATATTATCCTTGCAGAGAACGTGCAACAGCCCTACAGACAAGACCTTGTCCTCGTCATCAAGCAGCAAATCTCCTTGCCTTGACTGAAGCCAGCCCAAAAAGAATGGACAATATCCCCAGCCAAAGAGAGGAGCCGAAAAAGAACTACACTACAGTCCATGCCTGTGGACTAGGACGAAGACATCAGCCAGAGGACGCTCAGTAACCTCTAGTCAGGAGATGCAAGTCGGAGTAGTCCTTTAAGATGTATCAAACAGGCTCACCTCACAGTTCCTGTGCTTCCGCCACCTGTAGTACGTACACGCTTCTCTACCTTAGCAAAATCCATCTGCTCGCTCTCATCCACCTTTGCCTCATCCTCACCAATCATCTCCCCCAGTCCTTCATCTTCGCCTTCCTCGCCTTCCGTTGCTGCACTCTGCAAGTCAGAAGGTGCAACTTGTGTAATGGTTATCAGAGCTGGACAGCTTTAGCAGCTGGAAAATTGTGTGACGTGTCATCAAGTAGGTAGAACATGGACGACTTTCAGGCGGCTTAAGCAAAGCCTGTTGCAAGTCTCGAACATGCCAATCAACAGTAACACATCACCCATACTACTTATACACAGCCATCCAAATACACAGCAATATCTGTATCTTCAGCAATAACAATCTGATCCAGGTCCTTAGATAGGCAAGCACGCTTGCACGTGCATGCTTGACAGAAGCAAGTGAAGATAAGGTACTTGGAGACACGAGCCAGATTGCAGAGCTGTCCACAAGTACACTACCAGTCTCGTATAGCGAGAAATACCTTCTCAGTGAGCTTCTTCAGCTGCTGTTCCTTTTTATACTTCTGCCGGGCCTCATCACGCACTTCATACGAGTCAATGACTCTGGAATATGCTGCTGCGTCGTACCCATTCCATCTATCTCTCTTTCCCTCAAAGTTGAGCTCGAATTGCTCAAGCTTGTCATCAGGAGCAATGTGCTTATTTGTGTGCTTCGCAGCCAACTTCCTTGGCCTCTCCATGCAACCCTTCACATCATGTGTCATGGGGCCGCAGCTGGTATGGCCAAGAAGGACAGAAGTATGGTGTCATGAGAACACATGTTTCTGAGAGAAACACAGAAACACAGAAAAACGCATCATGTGATCCTGCATGGCACCTTGCTATGAGACCTCATGATATATACATTGTCAATATATAGCATGACGAGGCTACGAGAAGGAACTCTCAAGAGAGTTTTTTTTTTGCTGCCCTGCAGTAGGACCAAGAAGATCCTCACTTCTCACAGGCGCCCTTCCGGTACTTGTTGGCCTGGAAAGTCTTGGCGCCTCGGTCGTACCATTTTTTGGTGTAATTGGGGTCTTGCTTCCAGTTCGTCTGATGCTTCAGACTCTATTGCACAAAGGATGGGAGTCAACAATTGCTGAAACGATTACGAAAGCTTGATATACTACTGAAAACATCATGTCTGGCAGTGATCCTTCGCGACCTAGCAACTCAAGCTCTGGCATGGTGGACTCACTGGTCGCTCGGCGTTGAGGTACCAGGGTGCCGAGGACACGTACTGTGGGATATGCGGGTTGATCTCTTTTCCATCTTCGTCGAGCTCCAGGGCGCGGCGGAGTCGGAGGAAGGAGGTGGGGAGGCGCGACGGAGCCGGAGGAGGGGGGCGGGGGGGCCGCCGCAGTCGGGCGCCGGCAGCGGGGCCCGTCTGGCGGAGGAACGGAGCGGGGAGGGAGGGGAGAGAGAGAGAGGAGAGGGAGATAGAGAGCGAGAGTGAGAGAGGGGAGGGGGGAAGGAGGGATATAACCCGCGGGGGACGCCCGCCGGGGCGAGGAGGGGAGGGGGGGGAGGCGAGCGCCAAGGCCCGGCGACAGTTGGGCCATGGGAATGGATCTCCGCCAGTGCCGGATCCTTCCCGGCGTACGTGCGCGCGCGCCCATCCCCGATGCCGGCCCACGTGGTGAGCGGGGCCGCAAGCTCGCGCCGCGTGGCGGGGGGGCCGCCCCCCCTTCCCTCCCTCCTCACCCCCCTCCGTCCCTCCTGCCTAGCCTGTGGCTAATGGACAGAAACAGCTCTCATTATTCACGGCAGATGCTGTACGTGAGAAGCCAGCCCAAAGGAATGTACAAGGCTGATTGTTTTTCGTGTCTTTGAAACAAACGAGGACCAAAATGGCCAAGTGCAACGGCAAGCACATCTAATGACGTACATCACCCACAGCAGCAGGTCTGAAAGGTGTTCATGACCGCTTAACAGCTGTGAACACCCTCCTCATGCACCTCGCTGGCATATATAGCAGCTCTTTCCAAGTGAATGTCCTACATGGTCCTTGCTTATTGATGTCTTCTCAGCGCTTTCCGGCCCCGCTTGACCTTGTCAACTCTTCTAGGTCTGGCTGCTCACAGCCCTCGCCCCCTTTGGGCGAGCCACTTTCTCCCTTCATTTTGATGTTCTTCTTTCTCATTCTCCTTCCCCCGAGCGCCCGGGCCAAGCCCCTGTCGTGTCACAGGGCGTCGACTGCAAATGACGTCGACAAGTCAGATCAGTACGGAAGTAGGCGACAAATTAGCCTGTACGTGGTGGGCACGCAAAGAGAGGAGGTGGAAGGCAGGTTTGCGAGGTATATTTAGGAACTACATTGACATTGAATGAAAACAACCGGGAAGAGAATAACAGAATAGGAGTAACCAAGAGATGGCGTGACTGGCAATCTAGGACTTGGGATGGATGAACATCATACAACAGGTCGAAAGACACGGCACAAGCAAAGTATGTGAACAAGAGACTGGAACGAAGCCAAATAGTACCCTCAGAGAGGCTTTCCCATGCAAACGGGAACAGAATGGGGTACCCTCAGAGAGGGGTTTCAATAGAAATAGTAACGGATCGTAATGGAAAAGTACCTGCGGATCAATGATAGGGGACAGTGACAGCGAACGTTTTGGGCACTTACCTTGATAATAGATCCGAGCTGGGATATGTCCAAAGGAGAAACTTCCACGGAACGCAGTAACAAGGACGAGAGATGCAAATAGAGCAATCTCAGGATGCAAGTAAATGCAATCACACAATGAGAGTAGCTTGCGCATACAAGTCGAGACTTTCCTAACATCCAAGTTAGGTTTGGATGCAGTTTCGCACAAGGTCGCGGTATTGCTGCTTCCCAAGTATGCGCCAGTCTGACGCGGCCGGATGCTGGGCTCCTCGGGGTTAGGCTCTCTGCGGAGGTTGCGTCTCGTGCCTGTGCACACGCCTTCTTGGCTGGCCCTGGACGCGCGCTCTACGCTTACTGGGCAATAGCAGCGGCGGCGGCCAAGGTTGGCAACAGCCAAAGGGGGAGATTCGGGGTTCGCGGCTTGCAGCATGTCTTGGGGTAGAAGACTATCCCATTGATTGAAAGTGTTGTGGTTCACGAGGTTGGGGTATTGATGATTGCTGGCCACGCAGTGGGAGGTGCAGAGCAGAAAATGCTCCTACACTACTCTGACTACCCCCGCAGCGATCACCTCCTACCAGCCGCCATTGACACTTTCGGCTGCATGGGTCCTCGCTTCCATACCCTACTACTTGAGATAATTGCAAGTCTGGGATATGCTCGACGTGAGGGATATGCTTCCAGCTTATCTGGGCATGCCGGCAGCCTACTTGTCATTTTTGCGACGTTGAGTGTCAGCATGTCTGCAGCGAGCTCAGGCTCATGCGTTGCATCAGAAAGCTGGTCGAACCTAAGTTGGCGGCACAAGAGCTTGTCAATTGCCGTCCGATATTCGGGCATCAGTTAGCCTCTATGTGCTGATTCGTGGTTACTGAGCGGGTCCGCTTAGCAGCAGGTGATGTGCATTCATGATTGTGCTTGCCTTTGTACTTGGCCACGCAGGCCCTCCATCGCTTAATACACTCTCCATTCCCGTGTCAGCAGTAGGAAGTCAGATGAGCTGGGGGGAGGAAGAGAAACCCCGCTGCGCAAGCCAGAGGCTGCTGCAAGGACGAGTCCGGCGCGACGGTGCAAAGCAAGCGCTTGGTATCGCTGGAGGGCGTGCGGTAGCAGGACACAAGACCCAAAGGCACCGAGCCTTCAGGCAGTGCCGCACCCCCTGTTCCCGGCGCCGCTGGTCAGCTTGAGTATGCCAGCAACGAAAGTAACGGGGACCACCGACCCCGGTGACACCCGTGGATGTCCATGGCCAGGGGAATGGGTGTGTATTAAGAGATGGAGGGCCATGTGTGGCCAAGTACAAAGGTAAGCACAGCACATTGACTTATGTACTTCACCTGTTGCTAAGCTGACCCGCTCAGTAACCACGAGTCAGCACATAGAGGTCGCTAATGCATGAGCCTGAGCTCGCTGCAGACAAGCTGACACTCGCGTCGCAAGAATGACAAGTAGGCTGCCGGCATGCCCATCTGAGCTGGAAGCATATCCTCACGTCGGGCGTATCTCAAGCTTGCAATGTTCTCCAGTAGGGTGTGGAAGCGAGGCCCATGCAGCCGAATGTGTCAATTGCCGCCGGTAGGAGGTGATCGCTGCGGGGGTAGTCAGAGTAGTGTCGGAGCTTTCTCTGCTCAGCACCTCCCACTGCGTGGCCAGCAATATGCGTCAAAGCGGAACTCTTATATGCCTCCGTCACCACCACATCAACCAAGGCTCTTGGGCCACCGCCAGGTTGTACACCCACAATGTCCAGGGTGCGACGGTGATGGCGTCCTTGGGCATCCGTGGTGATGGGCATTACATTGCTTACTTCCGCTTACTTCCACAATGGCGCGGTAGCCGGCGTCGCGCATCAGGCCCGCCAGGGCGTCCCGAAGGAGGTAATGGACGCCCACCACCTCAGGGCCTGTGGGACACCGCAGCATGAGGGTGGCAAGGTCTCCGCCCTCCGCACGGAAGCCGCACTCACACTGAGTCACTCCAACCAGGCAGGTCGGGGGCAAGCCTGGGAACAGCTGGAGAAGCGTCCGGAGATGCTTCAGGGCTGATTCTGAAAGCGTTGTGGATTGCGTGTGTGGTGAGCCAATCCGTTTTCCCAGGCGTTGGGAGCGATGTGAGACGTGCCAGACTCCTGCATTGGTCATGATATCCGGCATCGTCCTCAACGACTTGCGGCGCTCGTCCTCAACTGCAGCCACAAGTCTGGCCTGTGCCCCTTTGTCTGATGCTTGAGCAAGCGCTGAGAAGGGAGTGAAGGGGGGTTGCAGGGAGGGGAAGGAGCAGAGTGCTGACTCGCAAGTGCTCCTCAGTGGCACTTGGAATGCCGAGGAGCCTTCCTCCACCTCGGCTGCAGGGCCCGCCAGACAAGGGAAGCGCAAGGGGAGGAGGGAGGCAACCTGGTGCCAGCAACCGAGAAAGGCTGCCTGCGCCGTCTGTTCAAGTGACCAGCAGCCCAGGCCGCCCATGCGTGTGGGAAGCGATGCCTGCAGGGAGGATGAAGGTGAGGGCCAGGCCATGGCCAGGGGGTAAAACGTATCACCCGCCAGTGATACCGAGGAAGCGGCGCAGCGAAACGATGAGGCAGGTGGGCTAATAGTTAAAGCTGACGGCGCAGTCAGAGACAGTGACCCGTATCTGGATACAGGGACCGTCGTGAGGCAGGGGTTATCGTGCAGTTGAGACCTTGCACAAGACGGAATGAATCACTCCTCCAAATTGACTGGTGGCTGTGAGAGGCCAGCCCGAACAAGAGAACAAGAAGAAAGTGCTCGCCCATTGAGGATAGGGGCTGGAAAAGCCAGCCCAAAAAAGAATGAACAATGAACAAAGTACGAGAAGGGGGCCAGGGGAAGCGCTAAGGAAAACAAGCACAAAAAGAAACAAAGCAGCTACAAATCACTCAGTAACCCCTGCTAAGCAGCCGCAGATCAGAGATGCTAGGCTCCTGGAAGTGGGTCCCCTGGCCAGAGCCAGAGGCAGCAGCGAGGGCTCTGCCGGCACGAAGGTGCAGCGCGCGGGCCATAGACCTCTGCAGCGAGACGGCCAGGCGCATACGGTATACGTGCGCCAGCGACCCGGCTGCAGGAAAGTCTACCGGGATCCCCATGGAAGCGACGGGCGATGGCGTGGCGGGCGAGCTCGGTGAGCAGCTCGAGCCACCGAGCGCCCACCGCCCCATGGGTGTCAATTGCCAACGGGAAGAACTCGTCTTCCTGCGGATGGTCGGCGTACTTGAGCTCTTTTGCCCGAGCGGCGCAGGCGCTATCGTTCCGGCCAGAGAACAGCGCTTCCAAGTTGACTGGTGGCTGTGAGAGGCCAGCCCAAAGAGAAGAAGAAGGAATGGACAAGGTTCGAAGATTACGGAGGTAGAATAGCTAGCAAGCGGATAGCGAACAGCGCTTCCGAATTGACTGGTGACTGGGAGAGGCCAGCCCAAAAGAATGGACAAAGTCAAGAGGATAGACGTCGCCCTGCCGAGAACGGGAGGCTGAGAGAAGGCGCGCGGTGCGAATGAAATCGAAAGGGAGGCCAATTCTAGCCTTACACATGTCCTGTTAGCTGGGAAATGAGCTGGCTAAGGGGGACATAATATCCCCGAGTGAGCACATGCATATCTGACAAGCTATGCTGAGTAGCCAAACCACCTTCACGGAAGCCATTAGCCTGGGCTAATGCACGCCCAGCACGTTGGTGTATCGCGAGTGCCTGGGAGCGCTGTAGACTCAATGATAGCCGCAATCTACAGCATGCAAGATGGCTTGCGGGACGCTGGAATGCCGTAAGCTACCCGCCCGGCTACGTCGGCGGACATCGACATGCAGAGCCAGGCAATGAAGGAGGGAAGACCACTTCGTTCCGTAGCCGCCGTATATGTCCATGGCGCATGGGAAAAGTGGTCGTCCCGGGGGTGGTCATTATAGTGCCTCTCCTTCTTCCTCTCCGCACGATGTGTCGCCCAACCTGGCACAGTCGGTGTGGGTGCCCCTGGTTGGAATGCGTCGATGAGAACGACGTCGAGGAGAAGACGAGGCCCACCACTCCGGGGGGGTGGCAACCACATCCAGACGCCTGACGTGGAAGCTGCAGCCAAGGCGTGGCCTGTACGCAAGTGGACAGCGAAGGTCTCGCCATCAAGTCCTAAACGCCCCGTGTACGTCGACGGCGAGCGGGACGATTTCGTCCCCCACTGAGTGACCGGCGTATTTGCGTTCCTTGACACCCGCCGCTTGGCGGACTGCGTTGCCCGCCTCCTCCGACGAGCGACGACGGATTGGGGTTGGACCTTGTCCATGTCCTGGGCTGGCTCTTCGCAGCCCTCGGCCCCAAGGGCCCCTTTCTTGCGAGGGGCCAGGGGACCTGCTACCAAGAGCCCAGTTCCTCCGACCTGCGGTTGCTTAGCAGGGGTTACTAAGTGTTTCTTGCGCATAGAGGCATGTCGAGCGATGCTCTTAACAGGTAGGTGATAGCAACTTCATGTCAAGTTGAATGAGTCTAGCATTGGTGCTGGAGCTCTAGCTCCTTGTGCATAAGGAACAAATGGTCAGGCACAACAACAGGAACGGCCACCATAATGCACACCTTGAGGGGCTCAAGAGTGGCCGCAGCGGGCAGGATCAATGCAATATCAGAGAGAGCCTGCCATGACCACTGGTATTGGTTAGAAAATGCATAACACAAGTGCATGGAGCTCTTTAATGAAAACACAACGATTGGCAATGCCATTCTGCCTAGTCACTGTGCAGGAGATGGCACACAAGTTGCTGCGCAAGTGTGCTGTCCTTGGGAAATGTTGAAGCAAGATATAAGCAGCTAGATGTGGGTGATGGTTTGCAGGGTCCTTGCTCGCAGTTTGTTGGCGACGCCGGCTTGTTCGATTGACTTAGTGCAGGGTGACGCAGGCAGGGCCACTCTGAAGCTCTTGGCTGGGCTGCTGCACCATATATTGGCCTCGAATTGATGAGGGCATTGCACCCCGTGCTTATAAGAATGACAATTTGTTGATACAGGCGTCTGCGACACAAAATAATAGGAATGCTATCAGGCATGGCACTCTGTAGCTCAGCTCACCCTTTACCAACCCTTGAAGTAACGCGTCGTGCATTTGTTTGCTGGGATGCTCAAAGCTTACACAAAGCAAGAAAATACCAAGTCTCTAGGAAGGGTGCTCAACGAACTGAGAGGTGTGCATGCCTCAGCGCCTGCTCTGGAGCCATACCATACTCGACCTCTCAGTCAAGCACACGCTGTGAAGCTCCCAGGCTTTGGCTTCTGCCAACACGCAGCGGTCATAGCTGGGCGCAGCAGCAGGTGTTTCCAAGATTTCCTGCATGGGCTTCAATAGGATGACTAGAAGGGATTGCGGCCCCTGGCCTTCTGGATTTGGCCAACCACCTTGAAGATTAGGGGTTGCATGAGGCTCCCTCACAATTTACCGTGTCCTTGAGGAGAAGGCCGATGAGGGCGAGGGCGTAAAGAAGGAACTGTGCCTCAGATAGTTGCGCTTATGATTGCTTTCTCTTGTCAAGCACCACACTGTCAGCTGTATGAAATCTCCAGCTCGCTAAGCCCAATTCAACAGTCACACAACGATAAGAGATATTGCATGAGCAATACCACACGAAACGACACACCTGACGGGGACTCTAGTACCCACGAGTGAGCACATATATCTCTACCAGACTTTCTTGGAGCGCCTTACTTGTACATGTTTGTAGCACACGGCTAAGATTGTTCCCTGGAGCTTATTTTGGTGATTCCGCACCTTTCTTGCGCTACAATAGAGAAGCTTTTTTCTGTCTAGACCTTGTACACTACTTTGGGCTGGCCTCTCACATCCGGGATGACACGACTTCGCTCCACTGGTCATCGATGTGCACGGGCTTACGGGTCTCAGTGGCTGGAACTTTTGACCAGGCTTCCGCGCCACGCTATGTCCCGCAGGCGGGGCGAGGAGGCTAATTTCGCGCTGCCGACTCGTTAGCGCGGGTGTTTCGTATTCCCCTAAGGATTTCCCTCCAGCGGCCCTTGGCACATGCCTTGCGCATGGGAGCTCGCCGTGCTCTAGCTGCCGCCGCTGGCTAACGTTAAGGGAACTGCTTTCCGGCGTTGACCTTGGTACATTCTTTTGGGCTGGCCTCTTACAGCCACCTGTCAATTAGGAAGCGCTATTCTTCTTTTTCCGGCGGCTAGTCTTTCTGACTTGCGGCTGCTTCCAAAGGTTACTAAGTGACCTTCCTTCGTGGTGCTTGCTTAGTTGTGTGTTTCACGCTTTTCGGCCCCTTTGGATCTTGTCCATGCTTTGCAGGCTGGCCTGTTAAAGCCCTCTGGATGAGCTTACTTCTCACAACCATTACCTTACACTGGAGCTGTTTTTGCTATCTTCTCTTCCTTTCTGTCCGCATGGGTTGTCGCCCAGCCAGGCACAGTCAGAGTGGATGCCCTCGGAAGAAGCAGCTCTAAAAAAAGGAACAGCTCTTCAACTTACGGCAATGTGAGATGCCAGTCCAAAGCAATGTACAAGGAAGAGAGACAATTCCAGTAAACGCTGTCATTGGCCAGCCTAGGAAAAAATATACAAATGTCGAAGGGCCAGAAAGAGAGTGCCACAGAAAGGGCCAGAAAGCGTTTAAAAACAGCTCTTCCAAGTTGACAGCAGTTGGCTGTAAGAGGCCAGCCCAAAGAAAGCTCTAAAGCACACAGCCAAAAGAGGCGAGGAAATGCTTTGAACCCTTAATCCTGAACCTAAATATTCTGAAAAAGTAAACAAGGCCCAAAAGAAGAAACTCGCCCAATTTAAGAAGGTGGCTGGGAATGGCCAGCCCAAAGAGAATGGACAAGGTCCAAAGTGCCGAAAGGTGCCTAAGCCACACAGCTATGCACAAGACTACAGCGAAGGCGAGCTTACTATAAACCCGGGTTAGCAGCAGCAAGTCGGAGTAACTTGCAGCTGGAAACGAGACACCTTGACGTGATGTGCACTACCAGGCGCACTTTAAGATTCAAGTGTAGATTGCAGTGAAGCAGGCAGTTAGTCAGAAGCGTCCTAGGCACAGAGCTACCAACTCATTTGCCCTGCATCAGCATGACAGTGCTGCTCAAGGATATAAGCCATGCAAGCAGCTGAATGTAGAGCTTGCTAATCGCGAGCTCGGAGCCAGAGCTCAGACAGACTACCACAGCTTGCGCCTGTCCATGCAGTCTACCTTTGTTGAGTATGCAAACTGTTGGCACATGCATTCCTCTGACGTGAACAACACGAGCCATATCACAGCAGCAATCTCTTTACCACTCTCTGCTCTAGCAACTCATGCTCCTCCATCAATGATGCAATGAACCCCTGTTGTTTGATGTGTACACAATGCGTACTGGAGCAAGCAATGCAGGAGACTGTCAGAGCCTTTTTGTAAATCCATGCATCACTGCCGAGGATGGAAACGGCAGAGAATCCCACTCTGCACAGACCCTACCGTAAATATACCGTCCTATATTTCTACGGCATTGCCTGCCACCATATTTACCCGACTGTTCTAGAGGAGAAGTTGAGACCCACCGCGCAGCTTAGCTGCAGGAGTTTATGTTGTTCCGGACTTGAGGAGAATGCTGGCAGTGGTGCTCAGATCTGGTGGCTAGTCAGACTTGCTGTGATTGCCAACAATAGCCCCCTGGGGTTGTCTGAGATACTGTACGAAGATGGGGGCATCACTGTCGGCCGCACTCACCACCTGCATGCACAGGGCTCAAAGACTTGCTGAGCAGATAGTGGAGGACATGGCGAGCTGCATTAAGCAGAGATAAAGCAGGTACTGTAGCCCATACAGATGGTTGACAATTGGTACTGTGGCCGGTCGAGCTGATTTGGTGGCCTCCGCCACCTATTACAAGGCCTAGCAGCTCACTCAACGAGTCCACATAAGCCGCCAGGGCTCATAAGAGTGCCAGACCTGCCCGATGATTGACGCGGAGGGGTATCCAGAGTGGCGAAGCTGGTGGATGCAGTCCTGAGCACGGCCAGCAGGCACCGAGGCCAGGAGGCCCCCGGCGGTCTGTGGATCAAATAAGAGCGGGAATAGTGGATCCTTGTTTGCCTGGAATCGAACAGTGCAACTCAGGTCAGTCTCGGGGCTGAAATGTGACCTACATTTATATACTATATACAAAGTGTTGCTGTAAGTAATGTAGGTGGTCTTGATATTTACTCTTCGGTCCAAAAGTATCAGAATTCACAGTGTCATGCATAGGTGATCGGCGCTTCTTAGCAAGCGGCGCCTTCGGTCTGCTCATAAGAGAACCTCGTCAAGGTTCTGTATTGAGCGTCTCAGCTGCAAATTGCTGGGCTGGAGCGAGCTAAGGAGTCCAGCCCCCACACACTCCTCTGCTCCTTCCTGCCAAAGGAAGTACTGCTGTCAGCCCAGATCATTGTCTTCCTGTAATCTTGCCAATCATTTACCTCAAGCGTACACTGGAATGGCAGTGTTGATGTCGTCCAATTGACGATTAAATACCTGCATATCTGGATACTTTCAGATGTTATTTATAGATTTTATTATATATACGAACATAAATAAGGTCAAACGTGGTAGGGGCTATTCACCAATATTGGGACTGCAGCAAGGTCAAGATGTACATGGATGCCAGAGGCCTTCACCATTTCCACCAGGTGCCCTGTCGCAGCAAGGTATGTCATGCATTCAACGAAGTGGGGCAGTCATTACATTCTTCCTATGTCCAGCTGAATAGACAACATAATCTAACTTAGATGTAGGCCGGAGCCACTTTTGATGTGCAATTTTATCAATTGGCACAGAAGCACAGACATACTTTACCCTTTGCATAGCAATCTCATGTACTGAAGTGTCTTTCAGCCATGGCATATTTGGTTCCACCTGAGCATTGACACTCTGATGTCCCATGCATCATCTAGACCTCGTAAGGACCTGCACTTTCTGATCCATAGAAGGCAACATTACTGCTGAACTCACCGAGGAGGCCAAAGCCTGTGACGTCTGTGCAGGCTGTGGCACTGGATGTGCCAAGAATCTCTGCTGCGACCTGCCAATTAATAGAATATGACACGAGCATCTGAGAGGTGCGCACGCAGGCATTAAATGAGTGATCAGGAGCAACCTCCAAGAGAAAAGTTACTAATAAGTGCGACAGCACAGTTTAAAATAGCATCTGCACCTTGTTGGGAAGTAACATGGAGCGAAGTGCTGCTTCAATCCAGAAGCCCTGCATCAGTATACATGTAGTCCTCGCATCAGCTTGTCCAAGCTACGCTGTAAGCATCAGATGCTGAAGTGACCAGCACTTCTATAAAGCATGATGTCTGTTGTCCCTATTGCAGAGTCAGATCATAATTCCCCAGTGCCTAATATAAGATACTGGATGCTGCAACCACAATATCCCATGTCAAAAGCAGTGAAGCTGCACAGAAAGGCACAGAGGAACGAGAAGGATGCAGTGCCTGTCTATGAGGTGCAAGGCATACCTTGGCTTTGGCGCGCATGTCAGCAGCAAAGAGGGTGCCTGTCCCAATGGCCTTGGTCAGTATGAGTACATCGCCAACCATCATGCCTCCCTGCAAGAGACTCAGAACCCAATTGAGTGGCTCACGCAAGTCTCTGAGGACCTACCCTCAAGGCCCTCAAAGCCAACATACGGAGATACACAAGATCGACAAGCAGGGCCTTGATGCATTCAGAAATGGTTGCAAACCCCAAGTGGGCAATGACTGGCCAAGACGTAGAGGATCTTAATGTACCTTGCGCAGTAAGGAGCTTTCCTCAATCATTCCGTTGATTGAGAAGCCCAAGGACAACTCCACTCCTTCAGAAGTGTGCCCTCCTACCAGCTGGCACCTGGCAGCATTCAGGACGTCCGTCGCACCGGCCATTGCCTGATACAGCTCCTCTTCCACCTGGACAAGGATGCGATTGCAATGGTATGAGGTTATTCTCAGCCTGATGCTCGTGCTACTAACAAGCTAAAGCTGACCAGATTGCGAGGAGACTTCTGCAACAACCACGACTACAACAAAAACAATATCAACAATGGTCGCCTGCTCCAATTTGGTGCCATTTACTTATGTCCTGGATGGCTACTTCGTGCAGGGCTTCTTTGATAGAGAAGCCACCCGCATTTACTTGCCTTTCATCTATAACATACTCTTTATTCTCTGAATCCAGAAATCTATCAGCAGTCCTGCAAAGTCAGCTGCAGATATCACCTCTTTTGGCCAGGCAAGGGAGCAGGTTGAGATCTTGCCTTGTCCTCAGTATTGTAGGGCACTGTAGCAATGGCGAGAGCTGTGAGTGGCTCGGCACCCATGGCATAGCAGTCGCCAAGCGCGTGTGTTGCTGCAATTCTTCCAAAGAGATAAGGGTCCTCTACAAAGGATCTGAAGAAGTCCACTGTGTGTACAGACACCTGCTCAGGCATCTCATAGTTGCCAATGTGCTCAGTCAGAGCTAGAAGCAGCGGGACTGCTGGCAATGCTGAGAAGCCTTGACAGGATCACTCCTGCAGATGCCGCTCTCACAGCACACAACCAGATTATGGTAGATAGTGTGGGCCATGCAAGGATGGCCTCTTGTGCATCAGAAAGTAGAACAAAACTCAACAAACTACACACATTGTTGATGTGTACCTGCATGCTTCTGCTTCACTTATAGCCTTTCCTTGCCTCCTGAAGAAGCTGAATGAATGGAATGCATGCTCTTTGGTGCAGGAGCTTCACCTTGCCAGGTGGTAGTCGCACCACAGACGCATCATCAGGAGACTCCAGTCCAATGACCACCTATAGTCAGTGCACGACACCTCACTCAAACCACCATGACTCCATGCGATGCATGCAAGCAAATTGGACAGACAAGGAGTGCCAGGCATTGCAGCCTTCTGCTAATCATGATTCTGCTTATGGCTGGGGCCTGCAAGATTTGGACGGTCATTCCTTAGCTGCTAACAGTCAAATGTGGGCTAATGTCGGACAGCAAGGAGCATGAATGGCAGCACAACCTCACCTCAGGCCGAGACATGACCTTCAGTCGTGCAAGCGCCCTTGATAAGACTGTAGCACCCACCTGTAAGATTGTCAAGTCATTCAGAACAACCAAGGATTGCGGTACTGCTTGGAGGACCTTGAGCACTCGCTACTGATAGGCAAGATAGAGAGGTGCCCAAGTCCCAGACCTTTGCTCCGCAGCCACCACACCGCATGGGGAGCGCAGCCAGGGCAGCCATGACGCCCTCCCCAGCTGCCCTGGCCACTGGAAGGTTCAGACTGGGCTTTGCTTCCATGTCAGGTAGCTCTGAGAATTTTCTCATGAAGCCCCTGTCAATCCAGTCCTGTCCAGCAGAAGAAGTCAAACATGCATTTATATTATGCTTTTCCCAGCAAGCACGCACATGAGAAGTGTCACGGGCAGCCATTATGCTCTATCATATGTCCTGTAAATGTGCAGTATCAGATAACGTCTATCATCCTCAAACGGAGCTGGAGCATATCACAATATAGTCTCTGGATTTGCAAGCTTCACATGACTGGCGGAT
This sequence comes from Spirogloea muscicola, assembly GCA_009602725.1. Lineage (NCBI taxonomy): Eukaryota > Viridiplantae > Streptophyta > Zygnematophyceae > Spirogloeales > Spirogloeaceae > Spirogloea > Spirogloea muscicola. The sequence continues at coordinate 21,642 of WELB01000232.1, forward strand.
GGCCCTGCACTAGGGCCTTCTTGTATGCCTAAGAGCTCCTTCTCATGGTAAAGATGTGCAGCTTCAACTCTGACCCTGCCTAGCACTTAGTCACTAACAGGCCCCACACATGCTGGCGATGACGTCTTCATCAACTAAGTGAGCAACTCATACCTTGAGCAGCCACAGAAATGAGCCTTCAAATGCCAGGTCCCCTCGTGTGGCAATTGCGTACTTGTTGCCAGTGCTGTGGCAAATACATTTTCTTGGGCATCTTTTCAGCATCTTGACATGGACACAGTTGCTGAATGCTCTCTACATTGCATACTTGACTGCGCTAGTGCTGAAGCTTCCAAGTAGATCTTGCCAGCTTGCACGTGGCAACTACCTGATCAAGCTGAGATACTTTAGTTGCGGTTTGAATGGCTTAAGTGATTTGCCGAGTAGGTGCCTTTGCAGATTTTCTGCTAGTGGAGGGCCCTGCCGTATCAACAATAAGCTTAGCATTGTGACAGCAGATGGAATCAATCAAGACCTCAATTAGCGCTTATCAGCTCACCAGCTTACAGACAAGGCGAAGAAGATTTGAAACCTTTAATACTTACTAATAGCTGACCTGTCGAACTGCGAAAACGCCTGCCTTTGGCCTGGGGTGGACGTCCGAGGCATGGATATCCCCTGCAGCAAAGATGCCAGAATGGCTAGTGGATTGTAGAGTCTCCTCAATGGATACAAAGCCGTTCCGGTCAAGGGCTAATTCCGTGCCCTTTAACCAAGCTGCGGCACCGCCCTGTTCAGGTCAAGTGACATTGTTGTGATATTCTTGTATTCTTAATGAAGAAGAGGATGTCAATGACATACTGAGAAGGTGTTGGTCAATCAGGATATAGATAGACCCCTCAAGCCTACCTCTGTGCACCAAAAGCATTCACTGAAGGCAAACTTCTGGCCAGTTGTTGACAGAAGAACGTTTTCTTGAACCTCTGCAATCCCATCTGACTGCAAAATCTGTACACCTGAACATGAGGAGCATGGAATGGTGGGTGCTTGGTCTTGGCAGGAAAGACATTTAGAACATGGAAGTGTGAAGCAGAGGAACTGCATAAACGGACCAGACAAAGGAGTTGAGGGGTTCTGTGCAGCAACTCATAAGCTGTGCTGCACAATTGGATGCTAAACATGTCACGAAGCAGGAAGCTAGAGGGGTGCACGACCTCGGTCATGTAGTATCTGCTCAAACATCTTGCCAGCAGCTGGCGCGTGCATTGGCAGCAACCGACTTCGAGTATACAGTTGGAATGAGAGCCCCCCAGTGCTTTTGCCACGATTCTGCAACCCAAAAAGCAAAAGTCAGGATGTGCTCTTGTAGGCTTCCAAGCACAGAATGGGCGTACAATTGCAGGCTGTAGAGATCTTACCATGACTGTCAAACACACGCACAATTGAACACTATGCACTATGATGTTAACCCCAAAGTCAGCCCTCCACACACTCAAGCTTGCCAACAGCTAAGTGTCGTTATCATAGTCATATACTCCTGGCTGCAGCCAGGAGTTCTAGCAGAGAAGCTAATTGGTTGGTTGCTTATATAGTTGGTCTTTGAGCACAAATGCCACGAAGGTGTTGTTACTGCTAAGCACCTTAAGCTCTTCAACCAGGCGATGCTGCATAGCCAGGCAGAGCTCTACGCCGCCTGCCCCACCACCTACGATCGCAATTCTCTCCTCCTGGCTCAGCTAAGTGCAAGGGCGAGTCACAAGCAGGAAACATCCACGACTGAAGCTGGGTACGATGGGACAATGAATAAGTGCCTCTGCTTGAAGGGCCTGCAGCGCAATCATGTAAATGCCACACTCTTGAGAATCATGTAGATAAAATAGGTGGCAGCTTCGTGGAAGTCTATCTCGAGGTCGCAGGAGCTTTGTACCTCAGAAGGGCAGGATGTGATCCGATCCAATGTCTTTTGCCAGCGCTCGTGGAAGAGGTTGATAGGCTTGACCGGTGTCGTATACTTGGCAGCTCCTGAGACTTGTTGCTGCAATATGCCAGCGCTTGTAGACGACTTCAAGACCTCAAGCTACATTGCCAGGCGGAAGGAGCAAAGAGCAGTGGTATGCACGCTGAGATAACATGTCCAGCAGGTGGGTGGGTCTACATGATTGCAACAGCCAGTGATAGAGCATTTGGTATGACAGCATACGAGAGAAGTGACACCGATGTCAAGCGAAAGAACATCAAACTTCATGGGGGGCCGCCCATCGAGAAGAACTTGCTTGAGCTGCACAGCAAGTATCCCAAGAGCAGCTGAAGAAAACGCTAGCAGTGCACTACTGCAAAGCATGCTGACAGGCATCTCTACTATAATCAAGAACGTCATCTTCATGTGCTGCATCGTTTAGGAGGACATCACAACACCTGCATGTCAATGCCACTTGCTGAGCAGTGGATCAGACGTGCGCCCGCAAACCGTGCTAGCCTACGCAGGTCGATGTGACAGTCCTCGTATGTATAATGGCCTGTCAGCAGAGGCGCTCATACTCACTTTAATGGCCTGTCAGCAGCAGGCCCTTATGACGGAACACCACAAGTAGATCAGAAGCCATCTACATAGGTACTGGGAATGCTTACGGACCATCCACTTGACCCATGATTGGATACTTAGGGGTCTAAATTGAGGCAACTGGTCCCATCTCTTCTCCTTTAGTCTTCAATTCAGCACAGTACAAAGATGACAATCTACAGCTCGGATATGTGCAGACAGTGTAACTCCAGGGATCTGCCATAGGGTTTGAAGAGGACCTGCCACGTAGCCAGGGAGCATGCCACTGTATGGTGTATGAACATCCCTACTAACGAGCGTCAATCTCACGCCAGGCATGGGCTTCATACCGAAGCTCTTTAGCACAATGACGTGACTGCACAAGTACATACATGCCAAGATGTTAGACGATAGGAAGGCTCTTCTAGTCACTTGCAGTCACGCATGGCCGTGTTAACAGAAGCTGCAAAGTCTGTTTCACGGCACGCCACTAAACCACGTCCCAAGGCCAGATCATGATTAGCTGTCTATTTAAGCTTTCAGACGCTGGATGTAACGGTAGCTCAGGCTTGTGAGCACAAAAAGCTCAATCAATGGCACTTGAGTACCCGCTCTGTAGGCCACCAGCAGATGAACGTTAAACCGTCCGCATGGCAGCTACCTTGACGTGCTGAGGACTTGCTCAGGTGCATATCTACACTAGCCATCTCAATGGCGTTGAATTGAAACTCTGGTAAGTGCAATAGGGTGCGTGTGATGCACCTGTGGCCACCGCCGAGGAGCACGAGGTCCTTCACCACGGGCGTCGGCTGCTGCGAGGCCCTCATGACGGAACGCGCAGCTTGAGCCCTGCTGAGCTCGTGCCACGCTCAGCTCGCCAGTCGCCAGAGACGGGCAGGTGGCTCCGAGCTGCATGGAGAGCTCCAGGCAGCCGGCGACGGCCCGGCCGCCGAGACGTACGCAGCTGATCGGCCTGCCAAGAGAAGCTGAGACTCGGCGGTGGCGGCTGGGCGAGCAGGTTGCAGGGTGAGCGTGAAGCTAAGAGCTTCCGTTGATTACAGTTGGTAGAGGCAAAGAAAGCCGCTATGCATATAGAGAGGAGGCTTCCACCACTTCTTTGAAAGCCAGCCGAAAGCGGATCGATCGCTCAGGTGTCCTGCATGGTCCTACCAGTCTCGCTCCAGCGATCCCAGGTGTTTGCACTGCATTCGCGGGCAGGCTGCGCTTTGGCTGCTGCTGTCGTCGCTGTGTGAACACTCTTCCGGATGCACGCTACTCTGACTTGAGGCTGCTGAATGGGGATAATTGAGCACCCATTTGTAGTAGTCACTTGCCTAGCAAGAGAATGTATGCCCTTCCAGAAAGAGCTCTTCCAATGATCAGCATTGGCTGGGAAAGGAAAGCCCGAAGAAGAAGAACAATGTCCAAAGGGGCCAGAGAGCTCTTAGTCACATGACTATGCAAGTACCACGAAGGATAGTCGCTTAGTAGTCCCTAGTTAGCACTTGTGTAGCTGGTGGTTAAGCGATGTCCGGACCCTGCAAGCCTTGACCATCAATAAGTGGGCTGGCCTTTAACAGACCATCGCCCCCTTTTCCCTTCATCTCGGCCTGGCCTTTTGCAGCCATCGCCTTCTCTAGAGAACCTGCTTCTTGCTTTTCTACAGCCACCGCACCCTCTGAAGAGTTCGTTCGTGCTTTCTGATTAATCTAGTGGAGATAAATGAAAGTACCAAAGATTTGTTGTACGAGGGGGGGGGAGGGCAACCAAAGCTACCCTTTTCCCCAATAAGGGGGCGAGGGCTGCAGACCGCCAGCCCAAGATGACTAGAAAAGGGTCCAAAGGGGCCAGATAGCTTGGTCCACATAAGCATGCACGTTGTTACTTGAAATGGGTGCTCAGTAATGCCTGAACGGTTGCCACACGCCAGAGAGATGCATACTCACAATAAGGAGCCGCTGTTCCAAAACGAGGAGCGCAATGTGCATAAATGAGATGGAGGCCACTTCGAAGCTTACACACTGGTCAGGCAAAAGCTAGAGCAGCGGATGGGCTACACAAAGTGAAGCCCTAAGCTGAAGGGGTCCAAAGTCACTGGGCGAGAACTCCCTCCATAGGGGGGCGAGGGCTGAAAAGGGCCAGCCCACAGAATTGACCAGATTCAGAGGAGCTGATGGGCAGGAGCGGTGCCAAGGAAGAAATCGGCTCTTCCAAGGGGGCGAGGGCCAGGAAATAAATAAAGGTCAACTACCAAAGAAGTAGCTCCAGCTTAAGCTGTACTTCATGCTGTGCTACACCAACAATAAAGCTTGGCTGCTTGTCAAGTAAATTTCTGGATGATAGACATGCATGATGAGCGGTAACCAGAGCCAAAGAGGTTGTAATGATTCAGATAGTGGTATAGCTTGTAGAGCTCCGCTCGCTGCTCAAAGCCAGGCTGCTTAGGTAGCACCTGCAGTATTCGTGGCCGAATTTAATATCAAAGCAACCCGGCTGACAAGGCACAGCACTGTGTATATGTCATGGCCCTCGCGTTCTGCACAAGAGCTGCTGCATTAAAGATAATCGCAGGCATTTCTTATCCTTCGCAAAGTGACATGCGCATGACTAATTTACATGTTGCAAGGATGTTGCAAGGATGTCACAAGTACTACTTAAGCAGCAACAATCAGGACAATGACAACAACTAGATAAGCAATTCTCACCGCAAAATAAGCGCTGTAGAAAGCAGGGCCAAAGCCAGCACACCAAGACATTCCAAATTCAGCTTCGCTGTGCCCATCTGATCAAAGGAAAAGGAGCTCTATCATTCAGATCATGGAGGAATCCCGAAAATTGCTACTCATTATTATCAGCAAGCATGGATGGTATCTACTGATGCAAGCCCATAGTGCAGCATAAGAAAGTCCAAATAGGCCCACGCCGGACACAACTCACAGTATGTAGCTGGGTCCAATATGACATATTTCCCCTGCTTGTCAGCAGTGATGTTGCCACTCCAAAGATCGCCATGGAGGAGGGCTGGCTTTACCTCTACATCTCCCAGTAGTTCCGGCAACTTCCCCAGGAGCCTTTGACCTGTTGAGAAAAGCAAACAGAGTGGCCGCATCCACACCGTACGAAGTTAGTAGATACAGGAAAATCGTCCTTCGGAAGTACAATGAGGAGCCCAGCATCAATGAGCTGTTGACTGCCTTTAACATGTACACAAGCTCTAGAGCTTGTGTAAAAGAATGCCAGATTATGCCCTGTTGCCCATGATAGAGATGTCACAAGCACCAACACAACTTCAAGCCATTATGCCAGCTTGCGCAATTATCAAGTGCGATAGATCACCGAGCTGGAAGATCTCGTTGTCCTGATACTGCTGCTGTGCAAGCTGGAGTTGGTAACCCAGACGGTGGTCTTTGAAGAAGGTCGTCCAGTCCTTGGTCCAGGGGTTCGGCTGGGGCGTGCTTCACATTTGCCAGCCAGACAACCATCCTCAACATCGTCAGCACATCAAAGCATGCTTTAAGGTACTCGACATGCCTGCAAAGCGGGGGGACACTAGCTCCTGGTTAGCTTTCACCTGCCAATTGTGTTGTCAAGGTCGAAACCAAAACCCCTGGTGCTTGTCGAGTTGCTGTGCATCTCTGCTAACTGCCTACCCAGAACTGCCTGTCAACCAAGGTAGAAGAGCATAACGCTGTCACTTCTACTTTAGCACAACAGCATCTGGAGCTCCCGTAGACTACTCAACAATGGGAGTCAACGACAGGACGTTTCTTGGAGAGATGCAGGCTGCCCACTTGTGCAAAGAACATGCATTCCACGATGTCATGCTTCATGCTACTTACAGGTCATTCTTCTTGAAGGAGGCAAGGGGAGGTGTATGGCCCAAGTCTGCTATGTGCCATTGCAGGAGATTGCAGAATATGGCACTCACTTGTCCCCCTTGGGGTGAGCCGAGCTCGATATACTCCATGATGATGAACGAGCCCCTCCCAGGCAGGGACCCGACCTGTTTCAGGCCTGCCAAGGGTTGAGCTTCAGCTTAAGAAGAGCTGGCACAGCAAAGCTGGTCTGGCCAGCAATGCTGCTTTCCTAGCCAATCACGTAACACCCCCATCCTCGGAGAGTTGCAGCATAACTCTTTCGTTTGGGCAATGTGACTGACGTGTACGGCAATGGCAGATGAAGCGCAATGTACGTTAGATTGGTGCTGCGTCGGCCCACCTTGAAAGGCTTGGGGATGCGCAGCGTGTGCGTCTCCCACATGGCCTGCAGGCCTCGGGCCTCCGCCTCGAACATGGACGGGCCGATGCTCCTGGCCAGCCCACAAGACACCGCCACATTCAGCAGCCCGGCGCCGCGCTCGAGCTGAGAGCTAGAGCCCCGCTAGCGTCAGCTAGATGGAAGCAAGAGAGAAGGCGCGCGGTGCGCATGAAATTGAAAGGGAGGCCAATTCTAGCCTTACAAATGTCCTGTTAACTGGGTAATGAGCTGGCTAAGGGGGACGCTAATATCCCCGAGTAAGCACATGCATATCTGACAAGCTATACTGAGGAGCCGAACCACCTCCACGGAAGCCATTAGCCTGGGCTAATGCACGACCAGCACGCTGGTGAATCGCGAGTGCTTGGGAGCGCTGCAGACTCAATGATAGCCTCATCCTATAACATGCAACGATGGCATGCGGGACGAAGGCAAAGGGAAACGTCAAGTGCCGTTTCCGACGTTGGGGATTGGAAGCGGCGGCGGGGGCAGACCTGTTGGTCTTGACGAAGAAGGGGCCGGCGTCGGTGTCGTAGCGGTGCGCCGTATTGATGCAGCCGCCGGAGACCGGCGACACGCGCGCGACGGCCGAGGCGCCGCCCTCGGACGTGATCCAGGCCGTGACGGGGTCCGTCTCCATGGCCGCGGCGCCGGCGGCGGCGGCTGCGGCGCGCGCCGCCCGGGGG
>WELB01000232.1:49133-61761 GCA_009602725.1 Spirogloea muscicola
CGCCCCCCCTCCCTCCTCCCCCCCTCCATATTTGGCGCGAAGCAGCCGCGGGCCAGACTCGTACGCCCCGGCCGCGCCCACTCCCGCCACGGCCGCGCCTCCTCCCCCCCTCCTCCGCGCCCGCGGCCCGCCGCTGAGGCCGCCGTCGCGCCGCGAGCCCAAGTGGGCGTCGCGCCCCACGCCGGCGCCGCCGTCGGCGGGCTCGCGGAGTCCCGGCGCCATGGACGACGACGGCGGCGGGCAGCTGATCGAGCGCCCCACGGTGCACGGCTGCGACATCGGGAGCTGCGACCTCACCGGCGCCGTCCTCCTCACCTCCCTCCACCTCCTCAGCACCTCCCTCCACGCCGCCGCCGCCACCGCCGCGCCCGCCCTTCAGCAGCCCGGCTTCGCCGCCTCGGCCTCTGGCTCCGTCGCATGCAAGCTGGCCAACGGCAGCGGCCGCGCCGACAGGTGGCAGGGCCACAGCAGCTTGGTGAGGTAGCCTCTCACCAGCAGCCCCGCCACCGGCCGCTGGTCGTGCCGAGCTCAGGTGCCCGCTGCGACTCGGCTCTCAAGGCCCTGCGCCGCTCATCGCCAGCCCAGAGCAGCGACCGCTGCCGAGCTGTGACGGGTGTCAAGCCGGCCCTGTACATAAGACAGCTGTACTTCCATAGACTAGACCTCTCCGCGCCAGCCAATGGCCGCGTGCGACAGCGCAAGCAAGCTGTGTCACAAAGGCCATCTTGTCTAGCTTCTTGAACAATTTTTGCAGTACAATGATCAACGTTTCACGAGTCCAATGATTGTCAAGCTCCACCGTATACTGCTTCAGTCATGTGATCTTCACAGTACAGAGAATTGCCAATGTTGCAACTCATGCTGCACTCCATGCCAAATGAGGTCCTCGTGACTAGACAACTTAGGCTTGGTGAGAGGCCCTTGAGGGCCTATGTGAATGGAGCAACATGCGTAGGTAGCCTTCATCAATCCAGCTATCTGCCAATCCCAAGCCCCTCCAACTAACTTTCGCAGTCAATCATCAAACTGAACCTCCAGCTGCTAGTGTTGCAGTGTGAGGGCCATTTGAAGGACTGTACAGACATTACTGGTGTACTTGACCACAGCCGTAATAGTCGCATAAGTACAAGCCTGCCATCAATATCTCGCCAACAGCGCGGTGCACAACAGCAGCAGAGCTGTACACCTGGAATGGTCATTGCAAGGCAGCACACCTCACACGTGGCCAAGACGAGAAATGGTCGATCACGTTAACTTGGCCACATGAATGAATGAATGAAGAGACGACCCAACCGGGAGGCCTTGCCACAACCTTTGACAGCAAAGCGTGCTGCAATGAATAGGTAGTAACCGCCAATTTATGCACGTGTTCAGGGTGGGGAGAGGGGAGGAGATGACAGCGTGCACAAAGTAACAAGCTGCTCCACCAGGACAGGCTGCCCGACCCCTCACAAGACTGGGTGGCCTATCTTGGCAACTCCTTCTCGCTCTGACTTCGAGCCAAATGGTTGGCCTGCAAACACTCAGCTTGATTTATTGGCTTCTGCAGGCTTCTGCAAGAAACTATATTCGTCCTCAACCAGTCAATAGCATTAAAGAAGCTCCACGACACTTGCACTCTTGATCAAAAGCAACAATTCAAGTTTTGCCAAGCAAAGCAAGTAGTAGCGGCTTACAATACCCACCTCCTCATTAGCTCCTGCTGTCATGTTGAGCAATGATGTAGCAATATCGCTTGACCTGTGGACATGTGATAGTCGGCTTCAGCCACAACAGATCAACTGGATTCTCAAGAATGTACCAGCCATTCATCATGAATGTCAGACCAAACAGTAAAGCAGAATGTATATGCAATGCACGTAATTCCGACAGCAAGAGCACTCGTGCACAAGTCGCAAGTGAGAGCAATTAAGAGCAACTAGGTACTTAGATGGATATGGACCACACGGAAATCAAAATTGTTGTTGTACAGGTGCCAAAAGGGAGACTCACGGTGTGGTCTGCTCTATCGCGTCCCAGTCTTTTGGAGATGCTTGCTGTGCCTCCGAAGAGAAGAACTAGAGACAGCAGAGCAGGTTACGTGAGGACAAAATGCAACAGCAGCACAACGTTTTTTGTGGCCTACTTATCAAATAGAAGATTAAGCTTGCATGAATATATTTCATTTAAATGCAATTAATGATAGACGCTTTAGCTCAGTATGAAATCGTATGGTGACAATCGTGAGTGAGCTAGCAGCCACGTTCACAGCTACAACTGCCTGCTACTTTGCCTCTCTGCTCCAAGCTGTGAGCTGTTGATCCAAGCTGTGAGCTGTTGAGCATCCATTCTTTTACATGTGGCTTGTTAAGGACTTTGCTGTATCAGCAACAATACACATCCAGACCGCTCAACCTTAGCCTCCACACATGCAATGCTTGGGGCACCCACAGTTCCCAGCCTGAAATTTTGGAAGACATACCTGGTGCATCGAGATGAGCACCACTGATATTCCCAGGACGAAGTTTATTGTCAAAGAGTGATGGAAGAGAGCTGCTGACGCCAAGCCGGTAAATATTGTTGCAATCGTGGATGAGTACTTCTTCAGGATGGTATCTACATGAGCACGAGTCAGCAACCCTGTGAGCTGTCTGTTTCATTCAGCTGCTGACGTAAGATTACCCGAGGGCTTGACTTGACCTTTCTGCAGCAAGCTCTCAGGCAACAAGCGTGTGAAGCGGCAGAGACTAGGACTTCGACGAGGACAGAATTTTGGACCTGCATATTTGAAGAAGAATGATGAGAGCATCCCTTGCAGGGCATTGTTGACAATCAAGAACATGGTCGCCTTTGAGTGGCCTTTTAGTATATTATATCCGTCTCCACCTGCTCAAAACTCAAACTGCAATCAGTACACAGCGCAAGCTGTTGATGCCCTTCAACAGCTACCTCCACTCCAGCATGTGCTGTACAAGGGGAGAGAATGAGGTGCAGACACGAGGGATGATTATTAGGTTCCATTGCAAGCATGCGGCTCAAGGCCTCACCACCAGCCGAATTCAGAAGGATGATGCCCATGAAGTTGAAAGCTGCACCATAGCAGTACATGAAGAGGTTCTGTATGGCACAACTTTGGTGCCTTAGTATTCTGTTTGGATGTTCAGCTTGTCAATTGCCTCACAAAAAGGTGGAAAACATCACAGCTGATGGCAATCATGTGAGCTGACAGGCCAGCGGAACAAATAGCCATAGAGTCTGCTAAATCTTAGCAGATCAAGGCTTGCCAACTTTCAGCTTAACTGACAAAGAAGAATCTCGGAAGTACAGTTACTGGCAAGCATAGCTCCGAGCACTCACCTGTAAGTGTACGCTGGTCTCAAATTGGCTCTTTAGAGCGTACTCATTGTATACAGACGCCATTGAGGGTATACTTATCTGTCACAAATTCCAAGCTGCTGTGGTTAGCTTACCAAGAGTTTGCAAGTCAAAGGGCCACAAAGGGGCTTATGCCAAGCCTCATGGACTCAAGACCAGGTACATTTTTGCAGAGTGCTTTGCAGCATGTGGCTGCTTCTGAAGATTCTATGCTGCTATAGAATCTATGCTGCTTACATGTCTCTGTGCAGCAGCATGAGGTAAATAAGCCGTCTATCACTTCTGTTGGGCAAAAGAGGCTGGAGACAGAGAGTAGGGCATGCGAATTGGCACCCACAGACAAGAAGGTGTACAGCCAGGCTATTGAAGAGACTGGAGAGAGGGTGCTGGCAGGTCCACAGGGCATCTGGTTTACGCTGATGCCGATGAGCAAGAGTACCAGAGCCTCCCACTGTACATGCGGTGAACCTATACCTCACTGGTTAAAAAGGGCACCGTTCACCGGCATTTAGATAGCAGGAGGATCATCAGTACAAGAGGCCGAGAGCGATGAGAAAAGTGGGAACAACCTGCATGGCAGTGAAGCGGCGTTTCATCACGACTCTCAGCAAAATTGCTATCATGAGGACCTGGAGCCACGGAGTAACATTGATGTCAATCTCTCGTAGGGTGACCCACATGATTATTAGAGGAGCTTCAACTTGTTAAGTACTACTTTTGGAAGTCTGGTATCCTTGATCTACTTATCACACTTGATTACACAGTAAGGCCTCCATCAAGTGCAATGAAGATAATGACTTTGGTAATCACCAAGCTGGAGCTTAGAGCTGATGGCTGTGGACTTCGCACAGCTGACCCAACGTTTGCAAGGAGAGGCCAACATTGGCTAGGAGACAGCAGGGTCCATGCAAGGGGCTTGTCACTCTTACCTTCAAGTTGCTCAGCATCTTCACCGTAGCCGGCTTGAAGTAGAGCTAGTCAGAGTACAGGAGATTTGAGCTTAAGCTGTCAGAATTCTGCAACTTGAGATGAAGAGTGCACAACAGTACAAGGTACAGTATGCCCGATGCAGCGTGCTCCAGGTAAGGCATCATACCGTTAAGATGTCACTGAACACACCTGCATGATAAATTTGAGGTAGTTGTTGATTGCGTACAAAATTGAGGGGACTGCTAGTAGAGAGTTCTCTTTTGCAGCCTGCAGACAAGGCAGCAAGTGTGGCAGTGACGACCACATTGATGTAAGGAATGGAACACCCAGTGGGGCAGAGGCCGCGTGTGCAGCTGAAGTGATTGAACATGAGCAGGCTTAAGTCCTGACTCTGTGACGAAGCGCTTGCTGTGACGAAGCGCTTGAATCAGAAACTAAAGTGAATCAGCACTCATTGAGGATGTAGCAGTGGCATATCTGTAGCTAATTTTCCAAACCTCTAAGGGTCAAGGTATTCAGAGTTGCATAACCTGACACCTTGGCAGCTATTTTATGATCGCACGGTCTAGCCACTTGGACTCAGCTGACTCTGAGTCAAGGCAAGATTGACCTGGGGAAGTATCAACCTTAATCACTGCAGGGACCTCAAAGTGACGCTTGTCACCTGGTTTTTGTTTGCGTATCTGGTGAATTGGATCAGTCAGACATGTGTTACTGAGTGCTTGTGGATACTCTGCTTGCATCACACAGCAACTTTAGCAACAATGTTGATGAATCTCTTGATGATGGATGATCCCAGATTATCTCAGGATGTGCCTTTTGAGTATCGAACTGCACCTGGACAATGATGATGATGATTGCAAAGACCATCTTCGCAAGTTCCACAAGGAGATTGACACTGATTGGACTGAAAAGGAATTTCCCATCCACCTTCGACATATGCACAAGGATGGGCTGCACAGGACAAGAGTGTGCTGAACAGGTGTTCATGATGCATCTCCTTGCTCATTGCAAAGCCTGCTCGGTCAGATAAGGGCCGGCGTGCTGATCAACAAGATCGCTGCTGCTAGCTATGCTGAACTTGTGACCAAGCAAGGCAACTGTGTTCCCTGCGAGCTACTTAGCTAACCTGACCTTCTCTTAGTGATGTCGGTGCATTCTGTTCGGTGCCATGACAGCAGCTTCTGAACGAGCAGCTGACTGACCTGCATGCCAATGAGAATGCAGTCCCCGGCCACCAAGAAGACATTGAAGGCCCGCCACTTCAGAGCCTGCAGCTCTCTGTGCTTGCCGTAGGCCACGGACGTTGACTTGCGGCCGCCGCCTGGCTGCGCCGCCAGCGCGGAGCCGCAGGTGGGACATTGCAACAGGCTCTCTTTCATCACCGCTCGGCCCTGCTTCCCGGCTCACGGCAAGCGACCCCTGGCTGCCATTCCCAAATCATCTCTGCACATCTCCAAGAGGCCCCGCTCCGACGTCGCTACCACTGAACGCCGAGAGCCGAGCCTTCTCAACTGTGCCTCTACAGATGATGGTCGTCCCGCTCGTGCCAGCTGCGAACTCCAGGGCCAGTGGCGGCTGGTGGTCGCAGATTTGCCAACTGACAGCAAGCCTCGGCCGTAGTGTCCTGAAGAGGCTAAACGGGCCCGCCGCTGTGAGCGCCATCGCTTGAGCAATCATTGGCCGCCATCGCGCTGCGACCTATCGGCCGCGCCAAGCTGCGGCAATCGAGCGCCGCAGACTCCCCTCCCTCCCACAGTCCGCCGCGAACTGGCCCGCACAGCGAGGGTCGTCGGCAGGCTCGGCGCCCCAGGGCGGACCGGCGGCGGCGGGCAGCGATGGCGGTGGCGGTGGCGGCGGCGGCGAGGGCAGCGGCGGCGGCGGNCTGCCTCGCGGTCGCGCCTGCCGTTGCCGCACGCACTCGCGGCGGCCGCCGCGCCGGCAGCCGGCGGGGTTCGAATCTCCGTCGGGGGCCCACCACCGAGCGTTGCTCTTTGCTATGTCTTTCGTGATTTATGAAGCCCCATGTTTGGCACTAGCTCCTGTTCGAACGATGTGTTGGCTTAAAATCTAAATTGGCCACCCTTACGCTTCATGGCACCCGCGCCGTTTTCTCCCTTCCAGGGTCCGCAGCCAGACACAGGACGTCGGGCCGTCTGCCGCCGGCTCCCCCTGTGACCGGGGGCCCGTCTCCGTCAACTAGACGGCGCGCCGACTGGCCCCCTCCGGCAACGCCGGCCGGCCAGCGTCCGAGCTGGCAGTCGACGTGGACAAGAAAATCCGCCGTGACAAACACTCGGACCTGCCGATTGGCCGACATCAGCAGCTGCGTGCCGCGTATTGGCCACCACTTCCGCCGACGTGGACACCTGCCAGTTGCCACGTGGTGACCGCGCGGCGCCCGTCAATCAGTGGCGCGGGGCAACCCCCCCGCCCCGAAGCAGTCATCACCTTAACGGCGGAGATTACTGTCGATTAGTCTGGAGCTTGAGTGTGCAGCTGCCATTGGCAAAGTGACCCCGCAGACGGACGCCCGCGCCGCGCCCGGCACCCCGCCGCCGCCGCCGCCGCAGCTCCGGCCATCGCATCTGGCCGCCGCGAGCGCTGTTGCGCCAATCTCGCAGCGGTAACGGCATGGCGCCCGGCTCCGCCGCCGTCGCGGCGCCGTCGAAGAAGGAGGAGCGGATCATGGGCGGCCTCAGCGCCCTGAAGCTCACGCCGCTGCCGGAGGACAAGGCGGCGGCGCCGCCGCCGCCGGGCCCGCCCGAGCCGCTGAGCACCGGCGCGTCGCCCACGAGCCTGGGGCGGTCGCCGGCCGACACGCACCTGTGGAAGCGGAAGAGCCTCCTGAGGCTCTTCTCCGTCACCGAGGACAGGTCAGTGGCCCCAATCCCAGCCGTTCTCCAACGTCAGGCCCTGATGGCCGCCAATGGTGGCGCTTGCCATCTAGCGCCACCGCAGCAATGCCACTTACTCACTGTCAGTCCTCCCCCTTCACATCGTTGTGTCTGTGCTCTTTCTGTCTTTCTGTCGCTCAGTCTATATGCAGGTTGCGGCAGGATGCAGTGCCCTATAAATCAAAGAGCGACAATTAGCATTCTTAAGTACATTGTATCAGTCAACTTCTGCTCAGTCGAAATCATGCCAAACACACAGATGAATGCTCGTCACTAGCCGGCCGCTCTGACCATTTCTCGAATCGAAGAGTAGCGAGGGACAACCGAAGCAGCATCAGTGGGCGAGATACTGACTGCTACACAGAGCCCGTCGTCTCTGCACCAGCAACATTACAGCTCACTTGGAGCAGTCGGTGCGGTCCCACATTGTCGACGAGAGCATGGACGTTCTGCGTATGAATGACCTTGGTGGTTACACCATACCTGCCAAAGGCCTCTACCCTTTTCAGGCATGCTTCCTTCTCAAAGCCTTCAAGCACATCAATGATAGCCCAGTACAATGGTACAATTTATCTCTGGAGGGTCAAGCTTGTTGCAAGGCGCCTCAGCCTTTGTACAGGTTATGGCAGATTTTGATTGAGCTGAGTTGCTCGTCAAGGGCAAGCGAGGTGATCCTGCACCTGCCTTGTGATGCAGTGGAACTGGGACTCGGCCATCGTGGCTGCGGGCTGGGCGGTGTTCGACGAGGAGCGGGCGTGGGAGGAGGTGGAGTACCTCTTCTCGGGGCAATGGGAGGACGGCATGGTGCCGTCCATCATCTTCCACCAGTACTCTGACACGTACTTCCCGGGGCCTGACATCTGGGGCACGCCCGAGAAGCCGAGCAAGAGCACGGGCATCTCGCAGCCGCCCGTGGCTGCCATGTCGGTGCGCTTCCTGTTTGAGCACGCGGAGGACCCCCAGCTGGCCGAGCGCAAGATGGTGGAGCTGTTCCCCAAACTCCTCGCTTGGCACCGGTGGTGGTACAAGGTGAGACTGGCGGGTGGCATGACATCTGCCTGCATTCTCCTAGCTCCATCAGAAAGTCAGTTCTCAAAGCGTCATAGTTTCAAAATCTCTATTCCTATCAGTTAACATGTCGTTCCACCCTGCCTTCAGTAGCAACACCCCGAGTAGAGTACTGTAAGAGATTCTTCAGCGGTTTTTTGTTAGAGTCTCTGAGAAGAAGTGGGAAATGCCACCAGGCCCGTGATCCCGAGGGAAAGGGCGTCGTTGCCATTCTCCATCCCTGGGAGTCGGGCATGGACAACAGCCCTGCCTGGGACGAGTCCATGAAGTTTGCTGTGGAGAGGATACCACCGTACGTGAGGAGGGACCTGAACCACGTCAATGCCTCCATGCGGCCCGATAAGGACACTTACGACCACTACCTTACGCTTCTGTACTTGTGAGTGAGCCTTCCGCAAGCATCTACTGATGGTGATGTGCAATGCTAGGGTATGAAGTGAAGCCACATTGTCTGCTGAGGGCAATGCAGTCTGGACTGCGCTGTCTTCTGCTACAGAAGAGATTCTGAGGATTAGATGGTCTGCAAATATGTTTCATGTCACTACTGTGAGCTTCAGCTAGGGTGTCTGTGCATTGTGTCCCATGTTGACATCCTTGAGTGTCTCCATTGCTCTGTCTTGTCACTCCCTGCTTTGATCCGAAGTCTGCCTTTGTTTATTACAGATTTAAGAGCCACAACAACGACTACAAGAAGCTCTATTGGGTCTCCCCATTTCGGGTGACTGACTTGTGCATCAACTCAATCCTGTTTCGTGCAAACCGCGACCTCCGATGGCTTGCTGTCAAGCTTGGCAAGGACGAGGTTGCAGCGGAAATCGATGGGTGGCTTGAGAAAGGATTCCGTGGCTTCAAGCAGCTCTGGGACCAAGAGGCCGGCATATTCAAATGCCAAGACCAGATTACGGCTAAGTTAGCCCACGCATCGATTTCTGCGGGCTTTTTACCACTTTTTGCAGGTCTGTAAGAAGACCTGCCAAGCTGCACATTTGCATCTCTCATTGTCAAATTGACAAGCAAGCTACCAAATCCTCATTACTTGATACTCTACTGTCTTGACCTTATTGCAAGTTCACTTATTCTACTGGTACTGCAGGTGTGGCATCTAAGAGCCAGGGCAAGAGGCTCGTGGACACTCTGACGACCTGGCAGGGTAAGGTCAAGTACGGTGTCCCGAGCATGGACCCGGCAGATCCCCGCTTTGAGGCCCTGCGCTATTGGCGCGGCCCTGTGTGGATCATCATCAACTGGATGATCTCCAATGGCCTCAAGCACTATGGGTGAGTAAGCATCTCTAGTAGCATCCATAGTCCATACGTCCTCATCCAGCTTCGAGTACAGAATGTCTCATGTGCTTCTGGCTAGCACAGGCACTTCTGGCTGCTCAGAGCACATGCGTAGCTGTACTTGCTCTGTCCTACTTGGACAAGAATGTGAGTCAACGTAAAGACTGCGAGTAAGTATACTGGTCAGGTACAACGAGCTCGCCAAGGAGATCAAGGAGCAATCCATCGAGCTGACGGGGCGGGCAGGCCTTCGCGAGTACTTTGACCCCATGACGGGGGACGGCGCAGGAGGCTCCGCCTTCTCGTGGACGGCGTCCATGTGCCTCTCGTGGCTCGACCGCCCGGCCGCCATCGCAATTGGACACAAAATGAGCGGCCCCAAGAAGCACCTGGAGCACTCCAACAGCAATGGCAGCAATCACAGCAGCGGGCGTTTCAGCAGCCCCAGCTGAGCCAGCATGCAACTCTCAGCCACATGCTGCCTACAGTGGCAGCATAAGATTGGCGCCTGTCATCTTCATGGCAAGGCACTAAGGCGTGTTTGGTCCATCACTGAGGGCGACAATCAGCAGGATCCTGGGCATCCGAGGCATTTGGCCTCTAGACATCTTGTTAGTGACTGCGACTTCCAGCGGGCAGCCAAGCCTTTAACCTTTGTACATATGTCAACGATATTGAACATAAGGTCATGGACAGATGCCAGAAACCACCCAACCCAAAGCTCTGCCCACTGTACTTCAAATGAAACTTCAGTCTGGTCAGTGGGGTATCTCCACCCTGCCCTTAGCTCGATGGTCTGGGTCTCCACGCGCAAAAAGTGGCCAGCCATACGTCCGGGCACAGCAGTCCTCTGTTTAGTGACTGCCTTATGCGCTGTCAATAATAACATTCATCATAGGGTGCACAATACGTGCAGCCCATTGTTTGCTCCTTGTTATTAGCACAAGAGGCTGCTTGACATCGGTGGAACTTCAGCCAAAGAGCTCAACATACACAAGCTGACAGCAGCAGCCTGGTGACTGTCTGTATGACCTGTTCTGGCTTTTCCAATTCACAAGGGAACCCCAACAAGGACCCCAGCTCAAAAACTTGGGTGGACGACACTGTGTCCCAGATCTTGTAGATTTTACAAAATTATGCTGCAGCAACGACACACGACCAGACACCCTGCTGCTGCACCAGTCAAATCTGCAACTTTTAGTACTACCAGGCCTCACGTGCTACCAAGCTGACTGCGCCTCTGTTGAAGCCAACACACAAAATCCGGCCTCTGCTTTGAGATCTGAAGAACGATATAAAATCTATGAGAGAAAAGTATGAGGCACTTAAACTACAGGAAAACTACGAGAAATCTCCACCTCTCGAGCGACAGGTCTGCCTGGAGCTGCTCTGTGGGAGCAGAACCTCCAAAGGAGCACACAGGTCTCTGAGTTGAGTGCATAAAGTCGGGATGGTACATGGTTTCATGGTTGAGATGTCATGGCTGCGAGATGCTGACAGGCGCACACCCTCCTGAATTTGGATTGGTGCAATGGTGCCTCTCAAGTGCTTAATCTGCAGCTGATTGACGGAGGTCGAAGGAGTCACAGGAGCTAAACCCTAAAACCTTAAACCCCATAGGTTTCCCAGCAACCTTGTATGCCGAGAGGGGGGTGCTCGGAGAAGCCAAATGCCAGCTGCCTGAAGCGGGGACTGCCATCCATTGTTGTCGGCGTCCCTACTTTGTCCTGCAGCTCATGCTCATGGCCTGCTTCGCAATGCGGTTGCCCCTGTCGGAAGCGGCCGTCGGGCTGATGGGCTGGCCCCGTGGGGACGCGGATCGCGGACTTACACCACTTCGTGAGCCAGGCGATGCAGACCGCACTGTGTTGGGGCTTCCCGATCGCAGACTGCTGAAGCTTGAGTCACCCTGCGGTATGAGTGGGCTCTGCTCCTGCTTGTAACAGATCAAATAAGTGCAGGATCATGAGAAACCCACTGTCGAACAAAAACAAGCTGGGGAAAGAAGCACCCTCTGAAATCGATACTGACGCGGCCAAAACATACAATCTGTGCACCAGAGCGCAACTTGGAAACACATGGCGTGTATTGAGTAGTACGCTTACACCTCACCATCGAACCATGTTGATTTCTACTTCTTATTACGGTGTCAATCAATGCCAACAACAATGACTAACCTCTAGTATTCTTACCCCGTACGAAAGACAGTCAACAGACACTGCCAGAATTATGGAGTCAACAGAGAAGAGGTCTGCAGGACTCACCCTGGCCACAAGGTCATCAGTCTCGAGCATGCGGATGACCTGCGCCATCTTGGGGCGCTTGACGGCATTGAAGTCCACGCACTTGAGAGCGGCGGTGAGGACGTAGTCCACATCCTCAGCCTGGAACTGGCCTTGGAGCTTCGGATCGACAATGTCAAAGGACTGGCCGCGACCTACCATTGCCCGTGCCCATTCCACCAGGTTTGGCTGCCAACACCACGCCCATGACGAAAGGCTGCATCTCAGCAGTGGCACGCCAGCCAAATGCAAGAGGACAACCCTGCAGAAGTCTTATTGAAAGGCATAACAGGTCTTAATGAAGAATTTGATAGCAAACCTACCTCGTCCGGGTGACTACCGAAATCGACGGGCTTGCGACCGGTGATGATCTCCAACAGCAACACCCCAAAGCTGAACACATCACTGCGCTCCGTAAGCATGCCCGAGCTCGCGCACTCTGGCGCCACGTACCTAGGGAGCAGGTGAGCAGCCAGAGCAAGTGACTCAAGTCAACGCATAGCCCTTGTGCTTGCCAGCAAAGTACTACTGAGCAGGGCAGATACTTCACATGTCGCCCTTGAAGCCCCAAACTAACCAGAGAACTTCGCTGCGTCGACTT
Organism: Spirogloea muscicola; assembly: GCA_009602725.1. Lineage (NCBI taxonomy): Eukaryota > Viridiplantae > Streptophyta > Zygnematophyceae > Spirogloeales > Spirogloeaceae > Spirogloea > Spirogloea muscicola. The sequence continues at coordinate 61,549 of WELB01000232.1, forward strand.
GCGTCAGCAATACAATGATCTCGTCACTTACTGCAATGCCCGACTTGGGAGGTGCAGCCCACCTTCTTGTTGAGGGGAAGAATACTATGAGCACTATATGATGCAAATAGAAAGCCACAGGGTTGCCATGAAGCCAGGAGGGGGGGGCGAAATTACAGGAGGCATGGCACAGGAAGAACGAGTGTGAGAGAAGGGCCGGGCTGGGGGTGGGGG
>WELB01000232.1:73775-92551 GCA_009602725.1 Spirogloea muscicola
CCCCCCTTCTCCCCGCGCTCACCACCTCAACCCCCCCCCCCCGCGCTCCTCCTCGTCCTCCGCGCAGGCGTGGGCAAGTCCTGCCTCTTGCTGCAGTTCACCGACAAGCGCTTCCAGCCGGTGCACGACCTCACCATCGGCGTGGAGTTTGGGGCGCGCATGATCACCATCGACTCCAAGCCCATCAAGCTCCAGATTTGGGACACCGTGCGCCCCGGCCCTCCCGTGCCGCGCCCCCCAGCAGCACACCCCGGCTGCCCCGCACAGGCATACAAAAAAAAAATTGGCACCGCACTGGGCGCTGACTCGCTGCAGGCAACTGCTCGCCTTCCCGACGCCTGCAGGCCGGCCAAGAGTCGTTTCGCTCCATCACACGCTCCTACTACCGGGGTGCTGCGGGCGCGCTCCTTGTGTACGACATCACCAGGTGACGCTGCTCCGCAATCGATAACCGTGGGGAACTGCCCAACTGGCTCCCCCGGCCGCACCGAGCACCGCCCTCGCGCTTGTCACCCGGCGCTCTCTGCTCGCCTGCCTGGGGCCAGGCCCAGCTGTGCCACGCACGTGGCAGCGAGCCCTGATGGGCGTTGCCGAGCTCCTCCCCTCCGCGCCAGGCGGGAGACCTTCAACCACTTGGCCAGCTGGCTGGAGGATGCTCGGCAGCATGCCAACTCCAACATGACCATCATGCTCATCGGGAACAAGTGCGACCTGGCGCACCGGCGAGCTGTCAGCACCGAGGAAGGGGAGCAGTTTGCCAAGGAGAACGGCCTTGTCTTCATGGAGACCTCGGCAAAGACGGCTCACAACGTGGAGGAGGTACGCGCTAGGGCCTCGTTGCATGGCAAGCAGGTCCTGCTCAGGACGCTCTCCGGCCTCCGGGCACAGAGGCAGTCTGTCAGGCTGTTGCAAAGAGCATGTCAATGCTCCTTAACTGCCGGCTGCTCTTCATGAGCAGCCACCTGCTGCTGACAAGCGGAGCATGCAAGCTTGCTGCAGGCATTCATCAACACGGCCGCTAAGATCTATCAGAAGATTGAGGAGGGTGTCTTTGATGTGTCCAACGAGGTGAGCATCGCGGAAGTTCTGAGAGGGGGTACAGCTGCTAGTCTGCGCAGATGCCATGGATTTCCATCCTGAGCTGGTGCCGAGCACTGTAGACTCATTCATTGCACCTCTCTGTTGTGGGTGTGACAGTCATATGGCATCAAGGTCGGGTATGGGAACACTGCGGCAGGAGGTGCATCAGCTGCACGAGATTCTTCAGTCAGTCAAAGAGGGAGCTGCTGCGGCTAGGGCTTGCTCAAGTTGCGGCCGCGAGCAGTCAGGCAGCTGCTGCAATTTTCTTGCAGGCTAGCTTACATCATCCAGATGCCTCGAAGGCAGGACCGAACCAGTGTGTGCTGGGCATCAGCCCGACCGATATGCAGGATCGATTGTGTCGGAGACGAAGGCGTGTGGTCCTTCGGCCCTGCCCTCTTTTCTTAGAAGGGCGCCTGCCCTTAGTCCAATTCTATTCTCCCCCTCTTACGACCTTCCATACTCGTCCCTTAAGTCGCAATATCTGTGGGAGCTCCCAGGTCGCTTGTCGTTCCATACGTAGTGCTATCCTCGTGTACAAGCGCTTTCTGTACCTATACTTGTGCGCTTGCGCCAGCACTGCCATCATGCTTGGCCCATGGGACTGGGCGCAGATGTACATATCGCACCAAATCATTCCTTAATAGGACACCTCATCTGTCCAAGTAGACAGTTCTCAACAGGGTTCCTTCCTTCGCACATAGGAATCAAGCTTCGGTACATGATGCAACCAATCCTCTACTTCCGAGCCTCTGCTCTGACCTGGATGCTGATGACAACCACTTGTCAGACCAGGTCCATCTTGTTCCGCTTGCAGTCAAGCCAGGTTTTGACACACATGATGTGCCGAGATTGCCAAAGCTAAAGGTGACCTGCAGGAGAAAGACTCTCCCAAAAGAGTCAGAGCGCCTGCTAAGTCCACTTTGCTGTGCAGAAGCAGAGGAATGGCTGGAGTGGCCTGCTTAAAAGACCTCAATGTCATCATCCTCATCCATGTCATCCCGGTCATCCTCCACAGCAGTGTGGAGTTGCTGAGCAGGTCTTATGGGTCTCAGTGGCAAATCAGGAACCCCGTCGGTGGGCGGTATTCCTTCAAGGGCGTCGAGTGCATGGTGCTCTGCGTGCACTGCCATGCACAAAGTGCCACAACAAGCACGCTCCCAAGCAGCGGAGTGAGCAGAGGGCCACACTGACAGGTTCTCCACGTGAGGGAAGTGATCGTCTGCCAGGTCGTGCAAGGCAAGGGGTCCGCAACTGGAGCACTTCACCTTAGCCTGCACGAGGTTCACAGACTTGCTCAGTCAGATAGAGTCCACTTCAAAATCTGGTCCGAAGCGCTTTTCCCTCATCCTGTTCTCCTGATGAGATCGATGCACTGCAACTTGCAAGGTGGACGAGCTCTGTGACGTGGTCAGGACCGGCACTCATAGGCTTGCACGCCTGACGCTACTCGGCATGACTGAAGCTACTGAGCAACCCATACCAGCATCGCTTGTCGCTGCACATCAGCAGACCACACAGCTGGGCGTCGGATTTTGAAGAAGCTGCAAACAAGCAGAAGCTTCAGGAAATGTGTAGCATGGCTGCATGTGCCAAAGTGCCTCAGTCCACTGACAGGGAGAACCTTTGCTAGCCCTCAGCTGGCACGCTGGAAGCCTAGGGCTCTCTTTTTCTCTCTCTATGTCACAGACCAGTGGACCGTGTGGCTTGCAAGGCGTGACACGCTTCACATGTGCAGGCAACTTGCATATAACCGTCTACAGAAGCCTGGTGCAGCGCCTGGCACCCTAGACACTCAAGCCATACCTAGTAGGCGCTGGATGAGCGTTAGCAAAGAGCACGCCTCGAGCTGCAACAAGGCTGGCAGCGTGGCCGGCAACCCCGGCAGGATCGGTGGAACTATTGTCCATGCTCTTTAGTCGTTCCGATCGCGACGGCCTTCCTACCATCGTCCTCATGCAGTCAGCAGTGCTGATGTAGAACAGGATCTCAGACAGATCTTCTGCTCCATCCTCGTCTATGAAGTCTATGACTGCAAGAGCTCATCAGGAAATGCTCAGATGAGAAAAGACATCAGGTGAGAAGCAATCATTCGGCAAGCTTCATGTAGAAAGCAAGTTCAGAACACATCTCACAGATTAGTCACGTAAGACTGGATCTCTCGCCAGAGTACCAGTGCGGATGTGTTGGCCTTCATCTTACTGTTTTCGTGGAGGAAGCACGACAATGTTTCAAAATCTGCGTCAGTGTGTTGCAGCAGATCCTCTGGGGGCTGCATCTTCAGTGCGTGCCTTCTAAGGTCTTCGTGAAGCTCCAGGTTGCATTGCTTGCCTGACAACAACATGCGGCCCACATGTTTAGCCATCTGCTTGTGTTGTGTTCACCAGCATTCACTGGCAACAAGCACATCGTTCCAGCCGGCAGCAGGCTCAGCATAAGACACTTCAACCAGCCGTGAAGCACAGGAGGTTCTATCCATGCTGCTAGAGAGATGAAAGGTAAGTGTAGACATTTCCGTGCCATATGGAATGTGCAAATCGAAAGAGCGTGGCACCACCAAATGGGAACGCACCATCATCAAGATCTGTATTTGGCAGGCGCTTATTGTGCAGAAGCTTCCCTAGCATGTGAAATAAGGCCAACGATTCATCCCTCCCTGTAGCTGCTTCTGTCGTTGTAGGTGCACTCTTGGTAGGCATCCTTCTGTCACTTCGCACATCTTCGAGCCTTGCTCCTGCTCGTCCTCGGCGCTTTACTCCACGAGCCACCTGATGGCTTCTTGTGCCATATGATCCACCAGGATCCCACAGGTCATTCTTCTGTGGAGTCCTGCAAAGGCACCAATACTGAAGACCGACTTTGTCAATGGTTCTTATCTCTTGCTGCAAGCTAGGAGACCAGGGTAAGCCAAAACATTACCTGGATCTGCACCCTTAGTTGACTCGCATGCTAGACCCTTGCTATACCCTAAACGCTGTGAAAGGTCTTTCCTTAAGCAACAGGCAAAAGCTTCAGGCACAGGAAATAAGTTGAGCTCTGACAACACAGACAGTTCTGCTGCGGTTGCGCTGCTCTACAACGTCCCTGACACAGGCACATGCTTTGGGTACTGCCTGTACAGCTCACAGCACCTGCAATGCAGATATAGCGTGCCGAATGTCTCCGGCACTTTTGGCAGCTAAGCTGCTGGCATCTTCTTGTGACAAGGAAGTCTTCTCCATGGTCGAAATGTGCAGCAGGACCTTTACTAAGTTCTTGTCAGTGACGGCATTGAAAGTCACCTGCAGAAGAACAGGATTCATAAGATCACCTGATCTTCCCATGCCGTCAGGTGCATTGTCAGTCTTTCAAGCGTGCCGCATGCAGGCCAAGTTTGGTCGGGTGCATCTATAGCAAGCCTAGATGTGAAGACACTGTCGATTGTTCTGTACCGAGTACCTTAGTTGCTCCACCACTCTGCAGTGCTGATATGTAGTCCGCTATTCCCTCGCTCCGTTCGCTGCCCCGAGTGTTGGATTCTAATATTGGAGCAGCCAAGTATAAGCCATGAAACCTCAACCAGAAGAGAAAAATGACAGAGCTCTTATCTCACCACAATTGTTGTGCTCCATGTCCCAAACCCTGCCAGCTTGTGGCTCTTACCGGTGAGAATTACAACTGTGGGGAAGCGCGCCAACCTTGCCAGACTACACAGCAGCAGAAGAGGATGTGAAGATGAGATGAGGGCAATCAGGCATCCACAGTCACCAGCAGATTATGAAAATAGCGCATGCAGCTATGTCCTCAGCAGTCTCCCTCAATCATGAGCAACGAGGAACAAATGCAACATTCTCAGCATCGCACCTTTCTAGTGTCACTCGAAGCTTCTGGCGGCGCTCGTTGTCAGCTGCCAATGGCAGATCATCTATCAGAAGCAGCTTCGCCACAGCGCTTCCGGTCGCTGTAAAAACCTAGACACAACGAGTTCTGAGATGAGCTTGAGTCATGCTGCAGATCGGCTGATCTCGGGCCTCCCCTGCATCTGCAAACAACGACAACAAGGCTGCTGGAATGTAGTACTCTTGCATTGGTGATGAGCTCCTCCATCACCTTGGTGCCAATCTCATGGGCAATAAGGGAGGGTCTGCAGTTCATGGCCCCCTGCAAGCTTGGGGTAGAGTCGACAAGAGCTGGGTCACAAGTCGTGGGTCGACCGACCAGAATGGCACCTGGGTGGCTTGCCTGGCCTTGACACCCTTCCATGGAAGGCGGCATCGGGACTAGGCACAGGGACGGGAATCTGGTGGCTTGCAACAGAAAGCCCTGGAACTCGTCAAGCTTGGAGACATACGCATAGCCTGGTGAGGGGGCGCAGAGAAGGTGACACACTGCATGGTCGTCAGGAGCTGGTCGTGCGCACAGGCACTTGGGCTGGCCGGCAGGGATCCTCTTACACAGAGAGGTGAGACTAGGTAGCATGTCAGCAACACGAACATGAGACAGATGATGCTCGGCGAGCTCGGCGAGCTCAAAAACGTTGACAAGTGTGGTGCTCAGGATGAAACATCTTCCTCACGCACTGGAGTTGTTCCTGTGCTTGTGCTCGTGCCACAGCGTTGGCACAGGAGTGACCCATTCAGCGACCTCCAGCCCTTCTGCACGGGCCAACACTCGGACCACCGCCTGGAGCAGGGAAGGAGACGAGCAGCAGCAGCAGGAGGAGGATGAGACGTCAGCAGCGTGATGAGATGGGTTTGGGCACTTTGCAGAATCCCCCCGAGCGGGAAGGCGCAGGCAGCATGGGTGTGGGCACGCGGGGCCCATCATCACCGTTTTGCCTGCCCCAGGGGGCCCGGTGAGCAGCAGGACGCGGCAGCCGGCATGCACCTGTGGCATGCACACGCGCCACAGTGAGGCTGGTCGTGAAGGCGCGAGCGAGCCGCAGCGAGGCTGGGGCGTGAAGCGGGAGAAGCTGCAGGGGGCACAGCAAGGCCTGTCGGTTCGCCTGTGCCCACCCCCAGCGGTCGTCTGAGCTGATCGTGAAGCCACGCCTTGACTTCTGCCACCTGGAGCAAGGTGGGGAGCCAAGCAGCGGAAGTGAGGTGGAGGAAAGGGCAGCGGGGGGTGCGAGAGTGAGGTGGTGGAGCAGGCGAGGGGGGATGTGCACCTTCTTGTGGTGGACGGCGAGATCGCGCGGGAGTACGGGCGGGTGCTTGTCCAGCCACAGCGTCGGGGGGGCGGGCGCCATGGGGGGTTGGGGTTGGGGTGGACCACGGCGGGTAGGATGGCGGCCCAGTCGTAGGCGCAGGCGGAGGCCAGGCTGCCGCCGGCGACTTGCCTCCTCGAAGAAGTGCGCGGTGGGGCGGACTCGAGCATGGCCAGACTGTGCTCACCCAGCCAATCCCCCCCACCTTGGCACCTTGCCGGCCCTTTCAGACCCCTTAGTAGCGGCTTAGCGCTTCTTAGGGCCCCTCCATCATTTGGCCCTTCGAACCTTTGTCAATGCTTTTTCGGGCTGGCTTTTCACAGCCCTTGCCCCCATTGGGAGTTGCCCTTTCTTTCAGACTTTGGCAAATTCTTCTGGGCTGCCCATCTTTGTTTCTGGGCTGGCTTTTCACAGCCCTCGCCCCCCCTGTGACCTGCGGCTGCTCAACAGGGGATATTGATTGCGCACCCAGCGGCCACTTGAGTCGCTGTGCGCTTTGCCCCGTTTCTGGCCCCTTGGACCTCTGTTCATTCTCTTTCTGGGCCGGCCAATCACAGCCATCGCCCTGTACTGGAAGAGTCCTTCTCTCGTTGCTTCTCTCTCCAGTTCTCCAACTCTCTCCTCACAGCTCCTGCAGATAGCGTGAGAGAGCCCTCTCTGGGTAGGCATCCAATCTGACTGACAAGTCGTGCCCTCCTCTCGACCACTCTGTTCCTGGCTGGCTCCACACTGTCACTGCCTCTAACGGAGCCCACTAGAACCAGATGTCTATCGCCTGCCACACTCTTAGCGAACAGCTCAGACGAGCTAACAATATGGATGGATAGGTGATAATCAAGGTCCGCTAGGAGTAGCGGCAGCTGCTCGAGGCTGCTCCCACAGCGCAGCATACAATTGATACGTGGCGCATGTGTGGAAGGCAGCCAGTTTGAGATCCCGCAACAGTGGCTCCTTGAAAGGGTGGTGGGTCCTGACGGCCAGGCCTAACAGACGTGCCTAAAGTTGGGCAAGTATCAGCAAATAGAGGAGCCGCATCCAGCCGATCGAGCAGCCCCCCCCCATGACAGGCTCAGTGAGGGGCCTAGACGCAGTACATGAAGCAAGAGTAGCAGCTGCTGAGTGGCAGCGGCAAGTGGGCGCTCCTACACATCCACTAGGCTCGGAAGCTTGGGGTTGCTCATCAGTGATTGTAGCAAGAAGGCACGCAGGCAGGGTGGGTCAAGGTGGGGTTTCCTCGGGCTCCTCTGAGGCTTGAGCAACCTTGTGAGACCTCCTCTCGACGACGTCCAGCTGCCCTTCTGGCACTTGCCAAAAGCGTTAGTAGCTGCTTCCTCATGACCTCGCTCAGGCCTGTGCGCCGGCACCCTCTCTCCTTGAGTCACGCTCCACCGCGCCACAGCTGCCGCTCACAAGCCCCTCATCCTTTGGCCGCCCCACCATTGCCACAAGCGCCACCTGGCCCTCCATCCCCTGCCCCTCCTCCCCATCCCTTCTCCTGAGCTCATCCCTCCTGTGCCGGTCCAGCTCCTCCGATGCATCTGAACGCTCCTTTGTCCTCCTCTGCCGCCGCCTCTCCACCTGCTTGATCTTTTCCTCCCACTGCCCGTTCCGTGTCCCCACAGGCCGGAATGTCCCCTGCATTGACCTGTCTGCTTTTAGGGGGCCATTGCTGACGCCTTCCTCCTCTCTGTGTGATTCCACGCCCACACCCTGCGCATCCTCCTGCTGTATCCTTTCTCTGTCCTCTGCATTCCAGTCTGCCTCCTTACTCCCATCCCCTCCACTTCGTCCCACTTCTTCTCTGCCTCCAACCATGCTGCCCTCGGCGTCGGCACTGGACTGCAGCTCCCAAGCCTGTGCCATTGGTTTATTGGAGTTGTTGTGGTTTGGATAGGGGTAACATCCATCCTCCCTTTCTGCATCCCTGTCCTCGCCCTCGCCATCTGTGTCACGGTCCTCCCACCCACCCTCTTCTCGCCATACTCTGACCCTTCTTTTCTCAACGTCCCTGCCTTCGCTTTCCCTCTCTGACCTCTCTCTCTCTAGATTCCGCTCCATTGCTCTCTCCCTTTCTCTATCTCTCTCTTTCTCTGCATTGATTTCGGCTAACTCATCACTGCCTGGCAGGACTTCTTGACGCTCAAAGCGGACGGAGCCAACCTTCCTTGCATTGCCAGCCAGGATCTGCATGAGCCACAAGGAGCTGATATTGTTGTGAACGACAGTCAAGGACTACAATACTCCATGGTCAGCTTGCAGAGCATGATTCTTGCCCTTTCCTTGTGAACCACATCCAGAACTTCCGCAACACGCTTGCGCTTGCACTATATCCGCCTCTGACAAGTAGCCGAATCAGGCTTGGCTGATGTCACTGAAAGCAAAAGCATAACCTTAAGGAACGGCTAGTCACCCAAATGTTAGCAAGGACCAAGTCTCTTGGCAGCGGCAAGTCAACATCAAGCCTCGAATATGACGGGGGAATGGAGCGTGCAGAACAGCATGGACCTCAAGCTTGTACTTCTGGAATGCCGCATGCCGACGTTCTTCATGCACTTCACGTTTTCCATCATCATCATCCCTCCTCTCGTCTTCCTCATCAGCCTTGGTGAGGGTCAAGATCATGGTGTCACCGGTCCTGGGAATGTACCCAAACGCCTCACACACAAAACCAGAAACCGTCTCATAGTGATTGTCACCCTGCATGGAAGCAACTTGAAGTGAGGAGAAGCGGCAAGGCAGTTGCTTCGCATTCTTGTCACTGACCCCTTGGCCAACAAAGCTGATGGCATGGCACACCACAAACTAACTCAAAGGTCTTGGCTGAATTGCACTTGAAAGGCTCCACATCCATATTCGTTCAGTCCAGTACTTTGATTGCTGGCAACATGTTGCTTTGGTCACACAGGGTGATCGCAGTATCACCCGCTCAAGAGTCACATTTGTGACATAGAAAAGATCTGTATGATCGGCATCATACCCTTATCTTGATGTCCAAGGCCTCAGCAAGATCATCAATGCTTGTGCTTGCATCAACGTCAAATACTCCATCAGATCGTTGGACCAAGTACCCTGTCTTCTTCCTAATCTCCTCCTGTCAAGCTTAAAGATCGTAAGTTGGGTGGAGGCATGCAAAGAGCCACATGCCCAGAGTACATTCTAAATGGCGCACAAGTATTCATCTGCCAAGCTGAATAATACTGGATACTAAGAATAATCGGATACTGCTGCACTCTCTTCACCTTCGAGTCATTCTCATCAAATATTTCCCCGACTATCTCCTCCACAACGTCCTCCAAAGTCACAAGCTGCCCCGGGCAGAAAAGCGGGTAATCCAGGTTAATCCTTCTCCTGCTAAAACCATTGCATCCATATGGCACTTACCAGTGAGAGTAAGAGCAATGTCCTGTATGCAGCTTATGCGTGAGATGGGCAGCCTCCCTCTCACCCCTACGCTGCCGCCGTACTCATTGAGGACGATGGCCATGTGGACCTTCCTGATCCTGAATTCTCTCAAAAGGTTCCAGACCGACATCGAATCTGCATGAGCAAGGCAGGACGGCTGCTAGGTTGCCTGCTTGCAATGAAACAGATTCGGAGCTGGACCCATCAATCCCAATGTATAAGTGCCATGTGACAAGCGCATACCTGCCTCCTACTCAACCTGACAAATCTCAAGATAAAGCACAAAGGACAAAAAGCCCATTCCTCTTCTCTTATTCAGGAGACGACCTTCTCACCAGGCACGAAATATGCTGGTCGATGGGCTATGCGACCAACTGTTAGCCTCTGGAGAAGCTCAGGCTGCAAACAGATTTCAGCGCAGACTCATTAGATGCATCCGAAGCAGCTCATATGCTGCAACTGGTGCTTTCTTCGAGTCAAGCTTATGCAAGGCTGCATAGCTTGAACTTTGATGGCACAGACACCAGGGCAATGATTGTGAATGCAAGCTTGCGGCCATTTCTGCCTCGTAACTTGGGGTGATGCGAGAACAGGCATGAACTTGTACGTCATACAAAAAACTGCAAGTACCTGATCCACATAGTCTAACATGTCCATGGTATAAGCTAGGCCCACGATGTTGTCCACCCTCCGTTCAAACACTGGGACCCTGCAAAGCAAAGAGGATACGTTGAAAGCTGTAGAAAGAGGCATCTGTTATCCATATTCGCTCTCATCAAGGCAGTCAAGAGTTGGGAGATCCTGACGACAACACCAGTCAACAATATGTGAAAAGAGCCATATGGTGGCCGTCGGAGCCATTCCGCTTTACGTGCCTCTCAAGCCACTTGAGAGGAAAGAAGCGATACTAGAAGGAGGCCCTAGTGATTACTTGATGTGACACATAAGCACATGTCAGTTTGCCAATGACAGGAACAAGCAAAATGCAAGAAGTGTGTGACAGTGACCTTGAGTATTGCTGCAACGTCCATAATTGGTGGAAGTCGAGGAGAGAGGCAGCTGAATCAATGGCCACCATGTCAACAAGGGGCGTCATCACCTCCCTGACATAGGTATCTTTGATGTCGAGGACATTCTCAATCATGTCCTGCACGGAGATGATGCCAAGCTATGTTGACATGCATCGAGAGAACATGGCAGCGGTCCTCCAATTGCAGGACCATGAGGTGCTTCCTGAAGCAAATACGAGCAGCGCTAGCACGTCAAGCACGACAATACAGTATGCTTTTGCTTAAGGGCTAGATTTGTGTTTTGGAGTCTGTGAGGAGAAGGTTTTGAGTAGTAAGCAAGCCCGTCGGTGCAGGCACGACGAAGCGTAACATTCACTTGACCTTATCTGAAGCTGAAACCTACAAGCACAATGGTAGAGGAAGTACCTGCTCCTCTTCTTCAATGGCACCACTCAATTCAGCCCCTCTAAGCATGAGCTTCAACTCTTCCTCACTGACAAATGGTTCCCTGCAGTATGGCCAACATGTGCATAAACCGTCACTGTTGTGGAAGCAATTGGCAGCTCTGGTAAGCAAGGGAAGGATGTCCAGCTGTTTGCTGACTGAAAGCCTTGCTGCTGTGTACCTGTGTAAAAGCATTGACTAAGAAGAGCTCTTCTTAAGCAAATTGCAAGCCCAACTGCTGCCTACCACTCTGTCGCTTTCAGCATGTTAGCAATCCGATGATAACATCTGCTCTGTGTTGGTAGTGCAGCTTCACCCGCTGCTCTTGAGTCCAAGAAGCTTGAGCAGAGCCATGGACAGGGCCGTACAAGCTCGCCCCACAGGATATAAGACCACCGATAGCCAGGCCACCGGTCTCACCTGCCATGAGTGTAATCGGCTTCGTCACTTTGTCATGACCCACAGAGGTGTTCTAAGTCACCGCCCTCAACCTAGATATGCGTCTGAAGACCAAGGCTAGGTGACCATCACTGACATAAGTGGGACCAAAAGCAAGCAGGCCAACAGTGCACAAGCTGCGGAGATAAACTGACCACAACTCGAGCGACCTCGGTCGCATTGTGGACTGCTATGCTCTTCGGTGCAATCTCTGTGAACAAAAGGAGGAGGACCTGCAGGCAGAGGCTTCTGCGTGGTCAGGATGGCACGGTTTTGCTGGACACGAGATGGCTCACACAGCGGCCACATAAATGGCCAAACTTCAGAGCAGCCTGTCTTTGCAACTTGACCTTTGCTTAGTGAATATGTGAGTGCCAGGAGCTGCACTTACTGTCATCACAGCAGTAGCAGCGCTCACTCCTGCCTCTCCAAAGACCAGTGTAGCTGCCTCCGTCACCAATGCGGTGGCTGCGATGTTGACAACTCTGCAGTACGTGCAGCAGACAAAGGCGATCAGCCGGTCCAAGATTGAACTGAGTGGGAGCCTGCTAGCTGAGGGTTGCCAGTTGACGACACGCACGTCGTGCCGATGAGGATAGTCGTCAGAAAGCGAGTGACATCTTGTCGGAGCAACTGGAAAGTCCCTCCTTCAGTCTCCTTCTCCGCGAGCTCTCGCACCTACAGTGGGTAGATCAGAAGGAGTTCGTTCAGCTAGTGCTGTCAGACAATTCACCTATCTATGATCTGCGACAGAATGCAAAGCATGACGCTCTATCTGAGAGAGCGCGGCACTTACCTTCCAGGGCCAGAGCGTGGTGATGGATGTTTCAGCCATAGAGAAGAATGCCGAGAGCGAAAGAAGGGCGGTGAGCAGCAATCCGTGATCACGGACAACCGCCATGACCGCCCTGATCTTGGGCCAGGCCACAGCCCAAACCCGGCTTGCCTCGCTGGTCACCTGAGCTGGCACTAAGGTATCGGCGGCTGCTGCCAGGGTGGGTCTCGGAAAGGACAGCCACGCCAAGCAGGCGCCCGCACAACAGGCTGCCAGAGCCTTCAGGATGGCAGCTGAGAGTGACAGCACCCCGCGGCTGGGCAGAGTGCCGTCGCGCTTCCGTGTTGGAAGGTCCCCAGCCACAGTAGCAGAAGCGGGAGCAGGAATCGGAGCATCGGCCACGCAGTGCGGATCGGGCGAGGGGCGCCACGGCCGCGGGTTGGAGGCGGAGAAGGGGGTGACAGCGGCGAGTGTGCGTGGGGAGCGGCGCCGAGGGAGGCCGAGGGGGGAGAGGCGGCGTGGCGCGGGAAGGAGGCGCAGCGGGCGGGCGCGGGAGGAGCGGGGCGGGAGCGGGGCGAGGGCGCCGGGAGGGNAACCGACGACTGGCGAGCGGCGGCGGCCTTGTGCGACGCCCCTGCCTTCGGTGGGAGCTCCGCAGCGGTGCTCCCCCGGACATGCACACCGCGCGCCTGCCTCGCCCCCCTGCGCCTGAGGCCCGAGGCCATGGCCGCCGCGGCCTCGCCCGCCCTGCCCCCCCTCCCTCTTGCCCGCCACCCCGCCCGCCCGCGCTCCGCCCCCCCTCTCCGCCTGCTCCCGCCTCGCTCCGGCCGCTTGCTCCCCGCTCCTACCCAGGGCCTCCGCCGCTCCCCTCCCCGCTTCCGCTGCACTCGCCTCCTGCCAGCACACAGAGCTCGTGCTGCTGCCTCTGGCGCGCGGCTGGCTGCCGAGCAGGCCGGGCCGGAAGCTGGCGTGGCGGTGTACAAGCCAGCCTCGTACGACGTCCTTGTTGCAGGCCTGATTGCAGCCCCGGCCCTAATAACAATGCCCGCCGGCCTTCTGGCCTGCTGGCAAGTCTGTGTCAGCTGCTTCTACGCCTGCCGCCAAGCAGCAGGTGCCGCCGCCTTCCTGCCTTTTGACGATCTGGTTGTGACACTTGTGCGGCCGGCTAACTGCAGATGCAGTACGAGGCACCTTAGCTGCTCTTGCAAGTGGCGCAATGCGCGTGGAGGTAGAATTCCCGTACGTATATCACAGCAAGCGGCATACCTGACCTACCTCTAGCACCTCCTGTCGACCGGCTTGCCTAGGCTCGGAACCAGAGCCGCGAGCCATCATCTGGTGGTCAATCAGAGCTCGGAAATGACTGTATCGTGTTGGGGCCAACCTTTCTGTGCACGCCTTGCTGTCGCTGTCCACCGCGCTTGCAACGAGCAGGCCTTTTGTGTGTCCCGCCAACTTGGCGCTTCATGATGTGCTAGCACGAAGAAGAGCAGTAGTTGTGCACAAAGAGAATGCCTTGTCATCAATGCACTGACTACAACTTGTGTTGTGTGTCTCCATCCTCCAGCCCTCTGCCAAGCTCAGTATCTGGCTACAAGGTTTGTTGTGAATCTCACCATGCAGCACACGCGCTGGGATGCTGAAATCAGCAGAGCTTGCTGTGTGTAACGCGTGAGTCCATGGGTCTTCCATTTGGCCTGAATTCAAAGGCGTGAGTCAGCATATTGACTTCATCTACGTTGAGTGACACGAAGCGCGCTTGATGTAACAGGGTGCATCAGATGAGTTTGCAGATGCAAATTTCCAACTTGCTCTTGCCTTCGCTAGCAAGCTACATCAAACGAAAGGCATCAACTGCAGATTGGTAGGCAGAGCCGTCAGCCTGACGCAAGCTCAATGTTGTTGTCCCTAATAACTCATGTGGCTGTGCTAGAAAGAGGCTAAACGCACAGGTTGCAAAGGCTGCTGAATGCACCTTGTCTACACAACATCGCTAAGCGTGGCATTTGTTGCAGATCTTGCCAGATATGCCTGAGAAACGGCGGGCCTTGAGTCGCTTCCAGACTGCATTGCAAATGGTAGCTGAGTTTCTGTGGATCTTAGCTTGCCTTAAATCGCGATGCTGCTATGTTGTCGCCGTTCTGCAGGTGGTGACATTGACCGCGTGGCAATGATGTGCTCACGTCTCGTACGTACATGTACTGTGGCAGACAAACGGATTGAGTGTTGGGTCCCTTGATGACGCTGCTACTTTGGGGAAGCAAACGGGGTTCTTTGCATCCATAAGGAATGCCCTAGACTTCGACTTCAGTGGAGATATTGATGGTATCCAGGAGTGCCCTCACTGTATGACCATGTCACGTCAGGTCACATTATGTCGCCCACATTCAGTGGTCAAGGCAGCAATCACTCGACAGTGTTGAACTGATTGCCCCCACATCTTAAAGTCATGCAAGAGATGTCAGCTATTTTCAGTCCATTGGGGTTCACAGATCAGTTTTTGGGTTTCATGCTCTAGCCATCTCTTCGTTGAGGGGCCATGTCATTGCCATGCGTGTTCTGCTGTTTCTGGTGCAGACTCTTGGCAGTCCAAAGAGCCAGCCGACCTTTTTATCGTCCTGCAGGCCAGCACCAGCGAGCTGCCGTCCGTCCAGACCTTTGTGGTAATTGCTGCGTCCCTATATCGGTCATGTGGGCCTTGATTGACAGGAGTGTTTGAGCGATGCAGCTGACCCCAGACTTGTTTCAGCTCATAAGGCAACTCTTTCCTCTATTGCAGGAATCACATGCTAAGGCCACACCTGTGGTGCTATTCAACCTTGAGCTGGATACGTTGAGGTATAGCTACCTTAGACTTGCGAAGTGTCACCCAGAAACAAGCTCAGACCATAGAGCACAGGGCAACCCATTTGACAATCAGCATAGGACGTGAGGTTCAAACTTTCAGCTATCAATCAACTCGTACACCCTAAAGCTGGTGCTTGCTGGTGGGGTCTTGTTCCCGCGGGCTGAAGCTCATGGCATCTGTTCAATGTGCCCTTTGCAGGTCTGACTTAGGCCTCTTTGGCTTCCCTGCAAAATCCATTCATTACTGCTTCTTGTCCCAATTTCTACCTGTTTTCTACATACGTTTGCGTGATTATTCCAAGGTCTGAGCATTTCCGCACTTGCCAGGCATGTCTTTGCCACAGAACAGTCCCTGGTGCTTTTCTGGGAAAGATTAGCAGAGTTGGACACACTGCAAGCACCATCCGTTGCATGTGCAGACCATTCCCGTGGCTCCATTCATAATCAACTATAGCGGTGCTTTGCTGAGAATATTTCCAGGTAGGCTGAAGTACTGGTGTGGTGGATGTGCCTAACATTGGTAGGCAACGAGCCTCTTGAGGCCAACAACA
Source organism: Spirogloea muscicola (assembly GCA_009602725.1). Classification (NCBI taxonomy): domain Eukaryota; kingdom Viridiplantae; phylum Streptophyta; class Zygnematophyceae; order Spirogloeales; family Spirogloeaceae; genus Spirogloea; species Spirogloea muscicola. The sequence continues at coordinate 89,508 of WELB01000232.1, forward strand.
GTTGTTAAGCTGCTTCGAGCATTGGATCGTCTACAACATGAAGTTTGTCTTAAGTCGCATACTGTAGCATGTGCCTATGTGGCTAGGGTGCACGACAGTCATCTTCTAAGATGCTGTACTTTTTGTGCGCAACAGGACCGTGGCAGGTCATGTTGAAGCAGATGGATGGCTCTTATGCTTGTGTCGCTGAAAGCACTGAGCGGTACAACCTCAGTCAGGTCTGTCTGCTTGGGCTTCCCTTCGACCTGTATCACCAGCATCGCTGACTTTTCCTTTTCATTCGCTGCTGGAAGTCTTCTGTATGTCCACTCTTTGCTTGCGGATGGGCTTCTGGGGGTTGGAAGAGTGTCAGAGGTGCTTTCGGTATCAGAGACGCTATATGTGTGTCTCATGCACATGTCACTACCTCAGCTTCTTCCTCCTTCGCATTGCTATATCTTGCTCTCAGGTAAAGGAGGAGCTCCTTATCTCGCTTGGTCTAGAGGAGAAGGAGGGTAGCGCAATGCAGTTCCTTCGACGAGGTTATAAGGCAAGCAGAAATCTGCCAAGCTGCTGACTACTCCTCTCACCTCCCCACTCCACTCCTGACTTCAGTGTGTGTCATGCAATTTTATAAAGCAAGACAACGTGAGATGCGCAGTCCACATGCCACCCATGTGTGTCCCAGTCGACATATTGGGCATTTGTCATAGGAGAGGGGTTGTATCTTAGTGAAAATGATGCACTGAGTTTGTTGGTGGTACTTTGCCTGTGATCTTGACAACTTGGACTTGGCATGTCCGACCTTGACATTCTTATGGTCCCTACTTGTGTAGAAAGCCACATGGTGGGAAGACGAACTTGAAGCGGAGCAATCCAGTGCATGGCGGCAGTGAGATAGGCATGGGCCAGACAAGGCAGTGGCATTCTCTTGGACCTCAAGAGCTTAGAAGGCAAGTCACTCTTATCCAGATTCCGATTATTGTGGATGATGCATTGATTAGGCAAGGACTTTCTCAATGTCTTCATGTGTACTCACTTCGTGTACAGGTAAACATGGGATCGAAGCAGCCACTGTGCGTGGTGCGTCTCATGTGACTGCCCATGCTGGGCGTTTCAAGGTCAGACAAATCAAGTGTACAATTGACAAGGTGAAGAGGGAACGCACTAGGTGCATTCACAGGACGTTCACAACGAGGACTTGATCTGATTGATTGAGATTGTATGGGAAGGAACACTTGACAACACTTCGAGACAGCTCTCATAGTAGGGCCTAGTGCAAATATACAGCCGCTCTGACGTCGGCTATGTAATTGCAGCAAGTTTCTCCACCAAAGTATGGCTGTTATAAGCAGCCATCTTGTGATCTCTGGTTCGCACAAGTACCTTGTCTTGTCGCCCAGGTGCCCAGCACTGGTGTGGAAGCTAATGAGGGATGTACTGTTGCTCTGAAGCAAAATCCACTTTTGCAGTTTTGGCTTCCATATATTACTGCCCGCCGTTGCAGAAGTGTCGAGGACACTGCTGTATGTAAACATTGCTGTACCAGCGTGCTCCCAGCAGAGCACGAAATCTGAAAGCTTTCAACAAGAGAATTTAAAGGACACAGGAGCACGAAACGTTGGCTCTAGGTGATGATGTGGTGATGATGTCGTGCCATGGGTACGAGTGCCATGGCAATGTGTTGGAGCGAGTGTGGTGACCATGTGAAGGCTGCACGTAGAGCACCCAGAAGCTCACACGCTTCTTGGTCCTGCCGAAGAGGGTCGAGGCAGATTCTGCACTTCCAAGCTGGCTACGCTTTTGTGCTGTTCCAACTTTCACGATTACTGGCTGACTCTGATATGTCGGTCTGTCCAATCTACAGCAGCTGACCACTTGCCGAGCTCTGCTGACGATGGTACTTTTCCTCATTAAGATAAAAGCCAGTTTGCTGCTTGCCAGCTCCGTCCAATGCTGGGCTGCGGCCTCTCTGCAAATAGCAATAGCACCCCCTAGGAAGGGTGCAATTCTGTGGCACAGCATTAACAAACGGAAACGCCAGGGAGTAGGGAGAGCTGGGGGAAGGTGAGCAAGAGCCCTCTAGGAAATTGGCATCCTGCCGATACAAAAATGTCGTCAAGACTGCCCATCTTGCTTGCATCACCATGTCTTGGGCCCATCTCCATTGTGCCACTGCAATAAAGCGTGCTGGTAACAGCGCTGCCATCAGCACCTCACTTGGCCTCGGATTACGCCTTACCACACAGGCGCCTACAGCTGGCTGCAATCCGCACACAGCAGCGCTGCTCTCACATGAACGGTAGAATGAATAGAATGACATCTCCTCTCTCCTGTGCCCCAGCTCTCGTATCACCGGGCGCCCAGCGTTTTGTTCACGTCTAGGGCTGGCCTCTTTTAGCGCCCCTTTGGTATGGCGCCTTCTTTCTCTGACAGAACTGTGTCCTGGAAATCTGGCATGCTTGTACACTTGAAGGTGCTCACTGCCGCAGGCAGCAGTTCTAAGAGAAGCACTCGCCCAAGGCTTCAAGCAGGTCACACCGTTCAGCTGTTCGTCATGTATCGCCCTTTCACCTAAGCTGCGCGGCAAGCAAAGTACGCCGCAAGTCGAAGTTACCAGCACCAATGTAATAATCAAAGAGGCGGCGATGGCTACGAAAGGAAGACAGAAAAGCCAGTCCATAATGAGTCGACAGTGTAGTAGTTTCTCCAATTGCAGCAGCCAAGGCACGGCCAGCACGCAGATGCAAGGCGAAAGCTTGGAAGTTGCTGCAGCGGAAAGGAAAGACGCATGCGATACAAGTGTGCCAGCGAGCCAGTGGCATTGAGGTCTGGCTGCTTACCCTGCTCCCTGCAAGTGGTAAGCGCTTTGAAAGAGAGAAGGCGCGCGGGGCGCATGAATTGAAAGGGAGGCCAATTCAAGCCAATACATTGTTCAGGCAGAGTCGAGTGCAGACTAAACAATGCTACATAATACGGAGACCTAATCTAAGGTACCTAAGATGACATTAGTACCCACGGGTGAGCACAAACAAATCTGACAAGCTAACTTGGGGAGCTGGAGC